>OZ014445.1:13040358-13095207 GCA_963966035.1 Acleris laterana | reverse complement strand
CCAAGAATGTGTAGCGGAACAGTGGAACTTTAGCTCTCATATACAACTCTTGCGCATTGTATAAAAACCTCGCTACAGCAAGCTAGCAATTAACGAACGTTAATTTTGTGTCCCATCAAAAGAAAAATTGAAGTCCATATCATTAGTTGCGGCTCACTTCGTTTACCCGAATTTCATTTGCCATAATGTTAATTTGCCATAAAGGCATTTTTTCTGAAACTGTAAACCATTCAGGTAATTTTTACATGCCATCGTATAGAGCCCAATAGGTTAGGTTAGGTTTGTTTTATAACAATTCTGAATAGTTCACGATTTCAGAAAAAATGCCTTTATGGCGAATGAATATTATGGCAAGTGATAGAAATATGGCAAATGACTTTCGGGCAAACGACAGAGAACCCATTAGTTGCAAAGGCATTTGTTACATATAGGAAACTTCACCTTATCGTTGTAGAATGTCAAATTGATTTTGGATCTAAGGCGGGTTACTTTAAGTCTTTGCCTGTTTGTGGGTCATTCTACTTTTTAGCGCATAATAATCATTGGTGAATTTAAAGGCATTTTTAGACATTTTTTTCACGTAAATTTGACTTATACTGAAACTGGAACAACTAAATTTAATAGTTCAAAACAAAACACTTTAAATTTATTGATATTTTATCAGGAAAAGTTGGTAACACAGCGGTAAATACACTTTTTCCATACAAATGGCGGGGACATGCGTGACCACTATGTTACCTACTTTAAAGTTAATTATAGTGACTTTTTAAATGTAGTGATAATTTTAAATGTAAGCTAAGTTGTGTAACTATTTCAATATTAAATTACAAAACCGAGCACTTTAACGTTTTTATAAAAATATTATTTGAAGAGCACTTGTCAAAAAATCGACCTGCGCTTAAAAGTAGAATGACCCTTGTACCTGGGCGTGCGCTGCGCCTGCGCGCCGGGGTGCGGCGTGATGTTGAACTGCAGCTCGAGCGTGCGCGCCTGCCGCGTCGCGCCGCGCGGCATGCCGCGCCCGTGCACCGTCGCCTTGTGCGCTGCAACCAACACGCTCTCTTAAACTTTATTTATTAACTAGCGTAGTTTTCTGTAACACCCGTACATAAATACACAAAAACTTTCCCCTTGAATCACTCTTATCTTTTTTTTTTATGGCATAGAGAAGACAAACGAGCACACAGGCCACCTGATGGTAAGTGGAAACTGTGACCCATAGACATTCGCATTCAATGCAATCCTAAGACTGCAAACGCGTTGCCAACCCTGAGGACTAAGATGGAATGCCTCTATGCTAGTCATTTCACCGGCTGTCTTATCCCCAAACCGGAACACAACAATGCGAACACTGCTGTTTGGCGGTAGGTTAATGGATAAAATGGTGGTAGCGATCCGGACGGACCCTGCACAAGGTCCTACCACCCGCAAAACAATCTATTAAAAAAAAACGCATCATAGTCCGCTGCGTAGCTTTAAAGGTCTAAGCATACATAGGGACAGACAGACACGTCCTTAACTGTCATTATGACATTTGAATTTGACAGAAAGGGACAATGAATACTTTAACTAAAATAGGTTTAATGTCATTATCACGATTGACTGCGAAAAAATATCTCCATTAAAGTGGAAATTCACCTTCCAACTTAAATTTTTAACTAAATGTAAACCAGAAAAACACGTGATACAGTTCGTCAGCCAAGAGAAGCAGAACACTGATATGTACGGTATGTATTGCAGTGTTTTTGTTAAATAAATGTTGTGAGTTTAGTTTGTGTTTCGAGTCAAAAGTAACGTCACGCTAATTAGCTCTCAATTATGACAGTATACATTTACTCCACAACATATTCGTCAATACAATTTCAATAGCTTGTAAATGACACATCTGCTACCCTCAGTTACCTTTAAGATCAATTTCGCTTCTAAACACAGCTGTCAAATGCTGCCCGGCGCACTCCCCCTCCTCGCATAAGTAATGATCGGTCCTGAAATGGTGCGCGAGCGCCGCGTGCGACGCGTAGTACAAGTTCTTTCCGTCGGCGTCGCATAGATGGCAGTAGAGATGCTCTTTCCGCAAATGGCGGTAAAGTTCGTCCGCATCCATGAAACGTTCCTCGCAGAATTCGCAGAGTGGGTGACCCCTGTGGAGAAAGAAACTCGTTTGAGAAAACTATACAGAGAAATGAGAAGTATTGTATTGTGTTCTAGGTTGCGTCTGCCTGCTTGTCATGCCCTAGAGCCAAAACGAAATAAGCGACTCACAATCGATTTATATCGCGTCAAAAACATGTCGAATGAGGCTACAGTAAATAATTTAAGACTTCTTTTATTTTGTCCGGAAGAGATTGATATTTAGCGACCTGTTGATTTACTTTGAAACATTTGTTTTGTATTTACTTTCCATGCTGATTATTGTATGTACTTATGTAGTATTCAATAAAGTGTATTGCATTGTATCTCTTATTGTCATCAATGATATCATATCAGTTATTAACGTGAAACATCTCTATTACATATCAGGTGCAATTTAAAATTTTCCAAATGAAATCTGGCACTAGTAACAAACGTAAAAATACCTACGTTTTATCTCAGTTGATGATCATAGTTGATAAATGTTATGTAAATACTGCTACAAGATGTTATACATTGTGAAATTGGCATCATTGTTACGAAATAGTCAACAACCCATTCAACATTTAATGCATATTGTCATAATTCATGTTGATAATGGTTCCGGGAAGCGGATGAAAGGGTAGACTAAACTTGGATTAAGTTTAAGGTATGTTATCATCATGATATATGATATCTCGAAACGTCAGCATTTATAGTGTTTTCAACCGTACCCCTTAATTTAACGTTGGACGTTGGCTAATGAATGTACGGTAGTCCACGATAAGTCGATAATGCAATTTCACTTTTGGCGTAACTTCCTCATAATTCAAAATTTTTCTAAGGTTCTCTTCAAATTGACAACAGGGTGTCAGACTTTTTTGGTCGACCTTTATATGTAGAACGAAGAATTGGGGCGCGTCTAATGGATTTAAAAACCTTATATCTTTTTGATGGGGTCCTTACGGATACACTTCGACCCTATGGGATCTTTTGTGTAAAAACCGTATAACAGTAAAGTCACGTAGAAAAATAAAGTTCTCCTAGCTTGTTAAATAGGTTCGGCTTTCGCTACCCCACTTGCACTCGCCACTGACGGTATATTTGTCGTGTTTCATAAAAAACGAAGATTCCCAATTACTATTAAGAAACTGGTAGTACTGTTCATTTATTACAACAAATGCTCTGAGTTCCGATTCTATTAAACAAACTTGTAGCGAATAGAAACGATCTCATCCTGCTAATAATAGAAAAGCCAATTAACTGATAAAGTGCTACAACAGTAAAGCTTATATTGAATTTGCGTAATAAATTTTAAGGGGATTAAGAAAGCCATTTCACGCCTGCTTGTGACGAACGATGTTAAAGCGTTTATTTGTTATCACACTCAAATTGCGAAATGGTTTTGTAAATTCAGAAGTCTAGCGAAAACATTTCCTAGGTTTGAATCGATCCAATAATATATCTATAGGGGTTGATTATAGTCAACATGAATTATATCGAAAACTACGAAATAATGCTCTTGCTATAAGAATAAAAAACTAAAACCGGATGAATACACCAAACTATTCCTAAATGTAAGAAATTCATGAATTGCAAGGCGTGACGTCACGGCTTACTACTTATTTCATACATCACTCTATTACTTGATATAATTTTGTAAAAAAGTTGATTTGACCGATGATTTTGACAATAGTAAAATTATCAAATATTTTTTGTAGGTACTTTTGGCACACTAGACTCAAGAACAGTAAACAGTATACTCTACTGTTTCCTTCAAAGCCTCTTATGCGATCTATCAAAATATTAAATTATTACCTACATTTAACGAACTCGGAAATCTGTGTCAGTTGGGCTGTCGGTATGTACTACGAAGCATAATGAATATGAATCCTACAAAAACATAAATTTTCATGAATAAGTAACACTTTACACTTGGCAGATGTTTGTGGCGGTCACAATTTTTTTGTTCAAATAGCCATAGCAACATTTCCATTATTTTTTTCTTAAGTAAAATTCTTATGCAGGAATTTGCAGCAGATACCACATAAATAGATGTATTAAAACTAGATCGCTATTCTATTAAAGCTACAATTTTCGGGATTTAAGGTCTGGGTTGCCTTGAAATAGTTTGTGTAAAGAATGCTCGGCGTGCTTCCAGCCTCCTGAACTCGGCCTGCACACTGCCTTGCGCTTCGATGATGATAACGATTAGTACTTATACTGAAATATAGCAAAAATTCATAAACGTACCTGTGTGACGTGTCGTCGAGATCTCCTTTTCGTCTGTGGTGGGCAAGCTCCTGGCGGGTGTAGCATTTCCGTTCGTTAGTGAATATCTAAAACAATACATTATATGATTAAGTATGATAAAAACAAACCCAATCGGATATTATAATTTATTGAAAAGTGTTTTGTTTATACATCATTCTTTCAAACATCAAACTAACCAACAAACCGCTAGTCGGGACCATTTTGTATCGAAAACAGAGAGCTTGGCATTGAATGTGGTAACAGAAACTTATATTCATCATCACTACATAGTATAAAACAAAGTCGCTTCCCGCTGTCTGTCCCTATGTATGCTTAGATCTTTAAAACTACGCAACGGATTTTGATGCGGTTTTTTTTAGTAGATAGAGTGATTCAAGAGGAAGGTTTTTATGTATAATAAATTTTGTTTTATGTACGTGTGTTATAGAAAACTCAAATAAACCGAAGCGAAGCGAGGGCGGGTCGCTAGTACATACATAAAGTCATGCCATCCAGAGTGGGGCAGGCAGAGCTGCAGAATAACCAACAACTCTAAAAAAAATTTGATAACCACATTTTGCGCAATTAGGCTAAGATGTTAACCATTGTAGAGCAACTTACATTTTGGTTGAATTATCATTTACTGTGAGTGTGTAAATATTAAGCATCCTGTAGTTTGCCTATTCAATAATAAAGTACACATCCTTAGTACTATAAATTGATACTTAATAAACAAAGATCTAATTAATTACATACAATTGGTGTCAATAGAAATGATTAAACTGAACGTGTAAACAAATTAGCACTGTATGACTTATTAGTCTTATTACATAAAATAATCGTTTTAATATCAATTTCATTTTAAAATTAATACGAAAGTAATGATTATGCATTCCTTGGGAGGCCCACCATAATACAACCAGATTGATTCTTGTAACTGGGAATTTTAATCTATCAGCAAGAAAATAAAGTCTATTAACATTTGCTTGTAAATGTTATTTTCAACTTTATATTATAGTTTTAATTAAATTGCCTTGATTGCCTCCTATGGCACACTGGGTCTCACAAGGATAATTGATGAGCTTCAGTTTGTTTGACTTTTAAATTATTTTAAGAAGCTCACTCAATTTTAACAAATATGTAATTATGGGGTTATGGGTTGGATTTGATTTGTTTGTTTTTGTTTACATTTGTGACCCTTTCCATTAACCCTCACTTAAGACTGCGCTGAGCGTACGCCGGATGTACAGTGGCGCCCTCATTACTATTATTGTGTTTTCTAATAAACTAAAGTATTTTCTTGAAATAAGTCGGTAGGTTTTTGTACTACAAATGAAAACACAACTTATAGGGTATATCACATAGTTTAATAACAATTCACCTTCGAGTTAAGTTTAACGGAAAAATGTGGCCACCTTTTCCCATTAAGCAGACTACTCAAAGGGTAATTGTTATTAAAGTTTGTTACATATCCCATAAATTGTGTTTTTACTTGCGCTACAAAAACATATTGTCTGATTGCAAGGAAAGTCTTTAGTTAATTAGAAATCACAATAATATTAATGAGGGCGCCACTGCACACTCAACGTTTGCTCGGTGCAGTCTTAATGTTAGCAACTGACCGCTTTTTAAATGTTACATAGAAACAAATTTCTAATGAAACTTATATGTGAGAACTGAGATAATAACAACTAACAGTACATTATGCGGTTTGCTGCTTATTCCCTTACGCTCCTAGATAATAAAGACATGCTGTTTGATGGACTTAACTGCAGCTTTCAGATTAACAGTCAGGGGGTTGTCCTGCCCAGATCCAACTTTTGACCTTTTTTGTTTTGGCGGGATCAGACCTAAACTATTGCATCATGTGGGAAGGTAAATAAATACAATGTAGATTATGATATACTTAATAAAAATCATATTAGAAAATACACCCAATTATTGGCATTCAAAATATGTATGTATTATTGGCACCTAGTGATCATACAATTATTGTCTCTATTACCTCGGAACAAAGTTCATGGTGCTAATAATTGGTAAGGTGCCAACAATAGGACAGTTTCCCCTGATGAAGATGTATGAAGCATATGAATAGGTTGTACCGTCTCGTACATAGCATCTGATGAGCTAAAGAATATTATTTAGGGGAGATATCAAACTACATTTTAATGCACAGGTATTTACATAGCATTAACATTATTAAACTCATCAAGATTACCAATTTGTAACTGTCTAGCAAACAGGTTTTCTTTAATTAAGTTAGTTGTTTTATATTGATTCTGTGATTTATACAAGTAGTTTCTATCAAAAAAATAAACTTCTCAAACAATACTTCAAAACTAACTCTATACATTAAATAATAAACAAGCATAATGGCATTGTTGAGATTCAAATGTATGATATTCAGATTAGAAATCGAGGTACAAGTTGTCAAAGAAACTTAAAGCAAGAACAGTTCTGTATATAGCAGAAATTCAAATACCTATTTATTCAACGGATTTACAAGTCATTCAGAATAAAAAAAATATCTCGCAGTGCTTGAGCTCAAGAGAAAATGCTTACACAAAGAGTACTTTAGACTAGGGTCATAATATCTGGTGTTTTCTGCAAATCTTTTCAAAATTAATATTGTCAACATCCTCAGCTCACCTTTAAGTGTTTAACGCACAAGTCACAGAAGTATCTTTCGTGGACTTTCCGCATGTGGTCACTGAGCATGCTGAAGGTCCGGAACGGCGCCAACTTGCTGCACAGTCTGCAGCGGTTCTCCAACAGCTCATCATAAGCATTCTTTATTTCCTGACTGCAAAACCCTATCTTGAACTGACGCTCGAACAACCGGTCCGTAAAGACACAGTTGCGCAACTCTTTGTAATGCTGCACGGTATCAGTAAACACGACCTGAACATAACAAGACGGGTGAGTTACAAGTTCGCTGAACATAACAAGAAAGGTGAGTTAAAAGTTCACCGCTTTAACGGTCTGTCCACGAAGTACTCACCCGCGCCAAGTCCTGCCGGCAGATAGGGCACTCGTTCTGCAAACACAACACTCGCATACGAGTCGAGCACTCGAAACATACGGGGTGGTCGCACTCTCCAATCGAATAGTACAAGACGTTCTTGAAACACACTACGCAAGTGTTGTTGTCGTTACCCTGGAAGTCTGCCATGATTACCGTCTGTAACGATTTGATCTCTGCAAAAGGTACACCAGATTATATTCCCGGCAACAAATAGATCGTGCTGGAACCGTAATCTTTGCAATATTTCGTGTATGTACCCACGTACGTGAATGAAGGACGAAAATTTGTGTGCTGCCTAATTTGACAGACAGACCAGACAGTGCAATTGGCAGTCGGAACTCAGAAAACCGTAACCGGATAAGAGATTAACCGGTAATTATTTATGCCGGCAACTCACTTGACGTTATCCGTTCGCGTAGCGATATCGTTGTTTGACTAAATATTAAAAAGCGTTTTCTCTCAAATTTTACAAAAACGTTATAAACCAAATTTTAGTTGTGCTTTAGGTACACAAGACATAAGCCAATATTCGCCGTGTACAATAGTAGTCTTTGATAAACCGTGCCCACTCAATTGACACGAGTGACGTACAAATTACTCAATTTGATATAATTTAGAACGCAACCATAATTAAAATGTTTTGACACTTGTCACACTTGACACATTGAACTCGAAATAGGTACTTGGTTGTCAAAAACGAGTCTAAATAATCAAAAACAGTCAAATTAAAAATTAATTTGGTTAACATTTATCTAAGCAAAAATCTACTTTAGATTTAATCAACTTAAGCTATGGATGAATATGTGAATTATATTTTAATAATTTTAGTCGTGCTTCCAGTAGTTTTATTTATTAATTTGTGGGCAGGAATCGGCTGGGAACTTTTTGTTAACAATTGAAAAAATGAAATGACTAGAATATCAGTGGCTTGTCGAGGACTTCTTCGTTACTTTTTTAACTGTAAATCGTTCAAGTTCACAATGGAAGATCACCGACATACCTGAGATCCTGCTTTCTGTGCCAAAGTGAATTTGCTTTATACTAAAACCATTGAACTGAATATAAATATTTTTATTCATAAGTTTTTTATTATACCTCCTCTTATCAAATATTATCACATTGACATACCTTTAGTATGTAGGAGATGTTGAACAGACAACTATATTATATTACATTTATTAAATTTTTCATAATCACTACATTGTTAAAACAAAACATCCTGTCACTAATAATATTTTTTGAATGCAGGAGAGAAGTTTCTGACTGCTGTCTACTTACACTTTGTGAATACAATTTTTTTTTGTATCTAAACATTGTTCACAAAAATAACTATAATCCCTAACTCTGAACTCAGTGTTGTAGGAAATTAGTATGGTTTTATTAAGTGGTGTTTTTGACAATGAATACTTAAGTTTTGTAAGACAAAATTACATATAAGGCAGTTTATGTAGTGGTTATGAATACAAGAGTAAGATTTAATTAATGTACACAAACCAAAATGAAAATAATGATATCGTACCTTGATAATCAAACCGTCACTAAACAAAATATATAAGAGTTCGAATAATGACAATATTGCCATCAAAATGAAGTTGGATTTCAAATAAAGCATTTTTTTGTTTAGTGACGGTATGATTATCAAGGTGCGATATAATATTATGGTAACTGACTAAACATACACAAGCAGTTTTGGCTTAACAATCTGTATGCCATAGACTAGTTTCAATATAAATTTCTGAGCATAGGATCGTAAACAACTTCGACAGTCCCACCATACCATAGGTTAGGCAACATCTAATATACAAGGTAGTGAGAGCATGTAGACTAAATTCGTTTGTCTTGTCTTGGGTCTAATTTATAAGTGGATCTTATTGAAAACATATTAATTAAATTATTATGGATACCAATAAGATACCAGTAAGATATACTGTTGTGTGTATTGATATGCAAATACTATTAACCAAAACCAATTAACCTTTGAACATTCATTTGATTATAACAGATATAAACACTGCAGGTTCACCTCTAACGACAGATAAATCCATCTCGGATGACTATTGATACCTTAGTTCACAATTGTATTAATTACATTTGAAAAGTTATTGTAATTAGTATGTTTGTGCACAAATAATATGTTCGTAACTTTACTGGCAAAAAAAAATATTTGTATGATTGTGCACTAAGGTATTGATATGGAATTGTGCACTGTTTTTGAACTGTAAATATGACATGTGTGCCTTTTGTATTCACCATGTAGCAAATAAATTTTACGATACAATTCATGGATTTTAAATCATGGAAATTATCATGTTTACACAAATTGAAATGTGAAACTGAATATGATCAGTACAATTATATAAAACATGATTATAAAAATATTTGAGTTGTGATTCTTGATTGAAATAAATATGTATACTAGGATATATTTGGTGTATGCTACTGTCTGCAATTTTGTCTCTCTCTATCTTCGATTATCATTTTAAGAAAATAGTACGTAGTAAGTGTCCCGAGTGTGTGTGAACTTCAGATCAATTTCATTAGAGTCGTTTTCGGAAAGAGATCGCAATTACAAAGAAACAAACAAATATATAACAATTGCTCATATAATAGTATAGAATAAGATAACAAATATATAAAACATAAATAATTTTATCGTTGAATGAATGACTAATTTATATTTAAATAATTATCACAATTATCGACGACAACTCGAATAGTTCTGTTCCTGTCCCTTTCTATCGCTTAACCAATATCATATGAGAGAGTGGCGCGTGTTCAGCAGATAATGTTTCTAAGCCATAAAAAGAGACGAAAGCAATATTAAAAAAAAGCAATATAAAAATATTGAGCCTCAATTTTTTCTTAAAGTATGTACAGATTATAGTTGTGATTTTAAACAATTATCTCTAAGACTAAGGGAATGAAGGCTTGTAAGTAGTACTGTTAGGCGATGGGCTTGCAACCTGTCACTAATACGCTGGTAAACATCTTAGCCTAATTGTGCAAAATGTGGTTACAGAATTATTAACAAGTTTTTAAAGTTGTTGGTAATTCTGTAGCTCTGCCTACCCCACTCTGGGAAAGAGGGCGTGACGGTATGTATGTATGTATCTCTAAGCCTAACATATTGTTTTTGTTATCCTAATCAAGTTGCAGGCAGTACATCCCTTTGAAACGCATTTGTCCCAATATATTCTTGGTCGTGCCAATCGATATTGACCACTCTTCACTCTATAGACTTCCGCCTGGCAGGTTTTGATACCTCAAAATCCGGCTTCAGTACTTTATGTAGCTGTTGAGTGTAATCATTTAGTCTCAACTCACATTATTTTATCTACCGTACAAAATGTATTTTTTATACAAGAAAATGCCAAAGGCATTTTTGTTATTTGCCTGATAAATGCTGAGAATAAAGGGAGTGCTAGTAAATATATTATTAAAAACATGATTTGATTACTGATAATAGTTAATCGGAAGACTGTTAGACCTCATAAATACTTTAGACTAAACTAAGTTAAAAAAATAACTTTTTAATCTAATATATACACTAATCTCTAAGGTTTCGGACAAAGATGGTTGGTGACCACTAGTATACTAGTTCTTAGTCTCAAGCCTATGAAGCTACACAGTTAGAGACATTTTAACGGTTGGCAGACTTAAAAAAAAATAGGGATCTGTCAAGTATAAAATTGACAACCTGATTCAAGATTTGTCCTAAATCTGGTACTTAACGCAGTGGTTGCCATTTGAGAATATTGTGGTTTCACCTATTACCATGTTAGACTCATTAGTTGCCTAGCTATAAACATAATTATCATCTGCTTTTAACTTTATAAGGCAATTTCACTAAATTTCACTAGAGAGTAATAATTCTTCCATTCCCATGTTGAAGTGATGTCTCCATACTCTGTACCTGGCAATATCCTTCCGGGTGACTATGCCAACAACCTGAAACGAATATTAGTTTGTAAACTTTTCCTTTTAAGGTTTTATTTTACTGACGTCGTAATAAAATGTATGAATGGTAAGTATGCCATGAAAAATACCGACCACGTTCCAGTGACGAGGTGGAACGATGATGGCAAGAGTCCGCTGGATGCATGCAGCGCTGGACCGATCATTGAGGTGATCTAAGGGAAGAGCCTACGCCCAGCAGTGGCTTTCGGCTGATAGAATAATGATGATGAGGTTACCTCGTTGACGTCGTTGACGATGGGCAGGTGCCGCAGCCCGAGCGCGCGGAACAGCCGGAACAGCCGCGGCAGCGAGGCGCGGTGCGGCAGCGTGTACGGCGAGGGGTTCATAAACGGCCGCAGGTCCATCGAGCATGTCTTCTCCCAATCCGCTATCTCCAACTGCGAGTTAAAATTGACTCTTGAATAATAAGAAGGTAATTGCAACTTTGAATGTGGTCAGTGTACGGTCACAAACAGAGTTTTAGCCTCGCCACGCGTTTCACTTTAGGGGGGAAGCCACTTTATAGTGGCTGACCCGCTGAAGCATAATTATACTTCAGCGGTTTTTTTTTCTAGGGAAGCACAGAGTAGGTACGTTTGATCTATCACAACGCTGTTTTGTTGGAAAGCGTACCTTACAATAGTACACCCTGTAAACAGTAGAGTAGGGTTGACAGGCCCAGAAATAGAAAAACCGGACCGAGATTAATATTTAGCAAGACATTTTGCCCTGAAAGTTTAGTATAGTTACTTGTAAAAAACCGGACATGTCCGGTTTAGCCGCTGACCTGGCAACCCTACCCTAGAGGCCCTGGTAGTAATTTATCCCACCTGTTTCAGTAAGGGCTTTTTCTTGTAATGCGGGTTTTCATCTGATTCATACTCAAACGCATAAGCTGCACACATAAAAAGTATGTTTTTTAACATTTTCAGAAGTCGAAAAAACTCACATCATTAATGGAGGGGTAGCGCGGGTACTCCTTCCGGAACATGTTCATGTCCACGTTGAGGTTGGACCACGTGGTGTTGGCGTTCTCGTTGTAGATCTTGTTCTGGAGCAGCGTGATCAGCTGCGAGCGGAGGATCAGGCCGCGCAGCCGCTTGTATGTGGTTACTTCTTGCTGCAACAGGATATTGGAGGCTATAGGTGAATAGGGTAAATAATCTCGCCGCTATAGGGGGTTGTGAGGCAGGTCAGGTACACACAACGCCGCGTGAAATGAAATATTATGACTAACCTTGAAAGACAAAGTGGTCAAAGGTGTGGTAAAACCGATTGCATCTTAAGCCGCAAACGCACTGAGTAGACGCGACGCGTTGGGGCACGTTCCAAAACGCCTCCACCACACATTAAAAAGGCTTTTAGCTTTTGGCTACGCTCTCTGCGCTTGCGATATTCACGTCTCATGTCAATACAAATAAATTCTTGAACAGAAGACCTAAATAAAGAGTAACAAAGTCTTCTCCGTCTCACGCATATTTAATTTGATACACTTACATCATCAGCTAGAGGCGGGTCGACGATAGGAAACCCATTGTAAGACACCAGTTTGAGCAGCTCTACAATATGGCCGACGTTCTCTATGGTCCGTAGAGTGAACACCGGATGTGACATCACTTCCGATGCGTAGATGTTGTGCGCTAGCGGCGGTGGCTCCCAAGGGAGGAGGGGCACGCCCGCCAGTTGGATGTGGATGTCGTATATACCCTGGATGGTGTGGATGTTTACACAATATAAATGGCGTCTTGAATCGCTGGACCAACGGTACTGGGTAAGGACCAAAAAGTTGGCCACGCTAACTCAATCAATTAAATTTTTCTATGAAACTTTTCCGTTGTGACACGAAAATTATCCATACAATTGTAGGGATACTTTTCGTAGCACAACGGAACTTTTTTCAACTTCGTTGTCTTAACTGTGGTCCAACTTTTTGGTCCTCACCCTACTATGATTCTAGACAATACTTAACGCTAACGTAAACGATTTTCAAAAACTGTCAAAATGTATGGAATTGGCGTAGGCGCTCGACGCGACCGTCTGACAGCTTACGTCAATCATGTACATTTTTGATAACTAACTAATTTTTTTTTTTTTTAAATCTAATTGTCAATAATAAAGTTTATCTTTTAGAGCTGTCTTACAAAGCTGTGCTCGTAATGTCACATTTTATAGTTTTTGTTGATTTTTTAAGTGACCTTCTGTGTTCTTACACCTTGTGGGTTACACACACACAGAACGCGGGCGCGGGTCGGGCCGGGAGTACGGCGGTCCGACGGCGGCAGGTCTATTCGCCTATATCTAACACGACAAGAAACACGACTCGCACCTTCTGTGTGTTTTAATTACGCTTTATAGATCACGTGTTATAAGTTAATTTCACTTAACACTTCAATAATCAAGAAAATAAAAATAAGTCCGGCCGAGTGCGTGTCGGACTCGAAGGGTTCCGTTCGGTACCACATTACAATATTAAAAAAAAACAACTGTCTACCTATTATTCATAGGATACAGCCCGCTGACAGAAAGACGGATGGACAGCGGAGGCTTAATTAGAAAGAAAAAAATAATAAATAATTCACACCTTTAGGGCACTTAGCCCTTAGAAATGTCATCATGTCATAGGGATCCGGAATCTAATCGATATACTTATTACCTGATTCTGTGCGTATCATTGAGCTCCTAGTATACGCTAAAGATAGCAACTTCTCCAAACTCACCTCGTTGAAGAAGTCCCCGGTCCACTTGGCAACGATTAGGGTGATGATGATAGGCAACGCGTTCGAGATCTGCCCGGTGGTCTCTATGATGATGACGGTGAGCGAGATGGTCATGCGCACCACGCCGCCGAGCTGCGCCGCCGCACCCACTAGAGCGTACTTCGCTGGGTTTATTGGCTGTATAAATAATACAGCACTGTTAAATAGATGAAATTCTAGAAGTAAAAGTAGAATAATTTGTGTCTCTCTGTCTAGTACTCGAACTACAGGCCTAGAGCTTAGCTAGGGACTTTTAATATGAGAGATTGTCCCCTGATATTTACTAAGCTGTCGCGTGTTCGTCTGTGACATTTCATACAATTCGTCAGGTTTCTAACGTTGCTTTGTTTCGTAGAATGATCCTAATTAATTTTGATAGACCCCTTAAAGGTATGTACCTAAGTGTAGCAGAGTAACTGAAATAAGTTACTTAGATTAATTAAGTCATTGACTGCCGCACTCAGAGACGACAATAAAATTTAATGCTTGATTAAAGTAACTGCTGTCACTTTCTTTGCTATAGCAATAGAAGAAGACAACACGTCACTAAAGAAGCACTAAATTTAATTGAAGCCTCTGAGTGCGGCAGTGAGCCACTTAAAATTGTTATTAGAAATGGTAAAGCATTGTTCTTTTGTTTAAAATCATCATGCATGCATGACAGTCCGGTTCCACAGTTCAATTATCAGTTAGTTAAATAAATAAATAAATAAAGGCGGAAAGAAATTGACTTACATTAGAAGGCATCATGTACTGTATCCCGATAGCGAACAGGCGGCCCCAAGCGGCGCCGCAGAGCAGGTTAGGGATAAACAGGCCACTGGACACGGCCAGGCCGAAGGTCCACGCCGACAGCAGGAAGTAGCACACTACGAAGGCCAGGATGGACCAGGGGTTGTAGGACCCGATCGGGTTGTGTAGGAACGAGCGTACAGATGCTTCGGGTGTTTGGAACCATACTGCTGCTAGTGCGTTGTATTCGCCATCCGCGCAGTACAGCTGCAACCGATATCACGTGAAAATTGGAAGTATTCAATACAATTCAAATCCTAACTTACAAAGTCTGATAAAATAATAATGAAACTAATACAAATACAACCCTTTGCTGCTTGTTAGTTTTTATGAGGCCACAGGTAGAATTCATTATTATTATTATTATTATTTATTTATTTATTAAAACTAACAACATGGTACAATAATATAACAGGCCCTGCAAAACTGTTGGAACAGTTTGACTGCAGGATTGTGTCCATAAATTAAGTCTGTTTATTTTCTACATATAGTTTAAAGTATGTCTTACAAAAAGTCTAATATGGAAGTGACTCTAATAAAAATTTCTTGACTAGCCTCTTAAATCTATGAATATTTGGTTCCAGTCGGACATCCTCGGGCAAACTATTCATCGTTCGTTATTCTATTTATCGTTGTTCCTCTGGATGTCCAAGATTTAGGAACAAAAAGTAGCCTTTACTTCTCCCCAAAACGTGCAGAAACGCACAAACGAATTGTCATAGGTGTAACACCTGGTCAGGGTCAGTTACCTGCAAGGGCACTTTAGTAGGGTCCTCGCCGAGCGGGCGGCAGTCGTTCAGCAGGAACATCATAAGGAATCCGCAAGTGGCGCTCGCCGCAGCCACCAGGCACGCTTCCACCACGCGAAGCCATGGAGACGTTATATACCTACAGACGGAAGACCCAATTACTGCAAGGCTTTTACACTAATACACTGTCGTGGAAACGATGCCGTTTAGGTGGAAAGGACCTGGAGTAACGAGGCTAGTTAACAGGCTTCCTACAGGGTGATCAAAATCTAATAAGGCCTATCCAATCCAGCATTGAAAATTGGAAGTATTTCAGCTGTTATAATGGCACTTTGGACAGTTAGGACGTTTTTTGAAAGGATACGAAAGGAAGCATGAATTGCTAAACGCTGACCTGATGCGAAACACAGAGAGGCGGTAGTTGATGTGGTTCCAGAGCGCGCCAAGGCAGCCGCCCACGACGCCTAGTAGCATAAACACGGGCAGCTCGTACCACTGGTACGGGAACGGCTCCATCTTGCCCAGGTTCAGCAACCCTGGAACGGACAAGGTATACCCGTGCCTGATAGTCGCCACGATAGACGAAAATTCTTCAAATATCTACCTAAATACTAGATTGAGTCCACAAACCTAAAGGGTTTGGGATATAGTATACAACTGACTAGTAAGACCCAAAACATCTGGGTACTCAGACCTCAAAACAGCATTACGCTATGCTACTATTAGTAGTGTGTGTAGTTCATTTATCTTTTTGAACGGCTCAGTCACCGTGACACGCTGGCTCTTTCAGGAGCAGGATTTTCATGCCGCGGACGCTGAGAGACGTCCTTAAAAGGTTAATAGTACCTTCTTACCAGGAAAGCTGAGTTCCCCCGCCCGCCCGTGGTACGCCGAGAGCGCACAGTTCAGGGTAAACGTCGAGACTATCGTTCCGAAGAACGTGCGCCACGTCAGCGCCTGGTTCCAGAAACTGGTGCCCTCCTCTAACGAGAACAATACTCCACCTGGATGACGAGAAGACATTTAACACACTATGCCAGGGCAGACCTGGCGCACACGGCAGTTTACGGCAAAGCTACAACTACATCGGCTTGAATCAATGGGGATGAGTTTTATTTGGGCTGGGTTGGGTTGGGTATGAATGAATACAAATTATGCGATGGGAAGGGAAGCTCAAAGTAGGCATGTGCGATCTATCTAAACGCTGTATGGTTAGGAAGATCGCCTTTTATACCTACTTGTTATTTATTAATTAAAGACATGAAGAGCACATTACAAGTCATAAAAACACAGTAATTTTAAACAGACAATAGAGTCAATTACCGACATGTACTGATGAGCTAAAAATAAAGAACAACAACTAAGGTAAACGGTATGGCTAACCTCAAGTATATTCTGAGCTAAGGGACTAGTAGGCTAATTTTTGATAAAGGATTTAAGTGATGGTAGAACCTCGTGCAAGGTCCGTCCGGATCGCTACCACATCTTACCCTCTAACCTCTAACCTACCGCGTGTTCGTATTGTTGTGTGGATAACATAACCAGTATTTACTAGCATAGATAAAGGCATTCCTTCTTTGTCATCTGCGTTGGCAACGCATTTGAAAACTTTGGATTGCAATCGTGTGACTGTGACTGTGTCTTGAGTATGCAAATGTCTTTAGGTCTCAGACCCCACTGTCCATCAGGTCCAAAACTTATCTTTGGAACATTAGGGCACAGATTACATACTAGTTACTTGGTAACAGATACGACACTCGCCGCCGCCTATCGTTATAATAGGTACCGGTCAGTGTGTCCCCGGGGATACAAACATCAATCGAGTGTCAAATTGACTTACTAATCAATTTATTATTTAGTTGCCAACCCTCGCTTAGGAACGAAGTTTATGACGTCATTTTACGGACCAACAAATAATTATATACTTTACGCGCGCGTGAATAAGCACTAGCACGCGGGTAACAGTTGTGGTGGGGGAAGTAAAGAAGGACGTAAGTAACAAAAACAGCCGATAATTACTCTGTTGTATGGAGTGACGGGCCCTGATTAGGGACGCCTATGTTGCTGGCTAAATGGACATATTTCTGGTGGGATGATGATGACAATGACATTTGATTACTGTTGCCTAAGTCTTCCCCTTGGTACTCACCGATGGGCGCGCCAAAAGCCGCCGACACCCCGGCCGCCGCGCCTCCCGAAACGAAATCTCTCTTCTCATGGTCCTCTCGGAAGTAGTGGAATATCTTGAAGTCCTTCTTGAACGTCGTGCTCTTCCCTTGGGAGATGCCGGCCGCGACCACCGCGCCGCTATGGATCATTGGACCTTCCTGTAAAAAGGAATTGGATTATCATCGAGAAAAATACTAATATGCTTACTTAAAATATGTTAGGTCACGAGGTACTTAATAATATCTGAACAGAACATGCTCTACTATGCTACTTAGTTTAGGACTTTAGGTATATTTTACTTTACCTTTCCTCCAGCTAACCCTCCGACGACGGCAGTGATAACGCCGATAGTTTTTACAAACAATGTCTTGATCCTAACTACTCTTGGTACTTTTACACCGTTCAGGTAACATTTTACTTGAGGTATACCGCTGCCTGCCGCTACTGGCTACAACAATTATAAAATATCATTAATAAATAAAATGCTACTGGCTACAACAATATAAAATAAATCTCACACATATTGATCTAGTCCCAAACTAACTCTAGGCTTGTACAGTCGCGGAACGAAAAGGTTGACCAGTTTTCAAATAAATAAATACGCGTTGCAAGCACATGTTACCTTTTTAAACTGTGTAACAGACGAGAAAAATAATATTGAACCAATAGTCGCTGTTGTTTATACGTGACCATAGCAACCCTTTTGTAACGACCAATAAAAACTAAGTTCAGTTAACCAATAGTGGCTGTTGTTTATACGTGACCATAGCAACACTTTCGTAACGATCAATAAAGACTTGAGTTCAGTTGGAACCAATAGTGGCAGTTGTTTATACGTGACCATGGTAACCATGTATCTGTGGGCCATGTAGTGAAATCGCATTCATTATGACGGAATGTGTCATACTCGGTCGATAAGCAGATACTGAGCAAGCTAAAACAGATCTTAAGGTGGTCAACCTTTTCATTCCGCGACTGTACTTTGGGTACTAGAGAACGATAAACATACCTTTACATTTAAATAAATACTTACTTAAATACATAGAAAACATCAAGACTCAGTACGATTACTCACGCTTATCACACAAATATTTGCCTATACCGGGGATCGAGCCCAGGTTCACTAGCTTCGTAGGCAGGGTGACCACCAATTAGGCTAACGCGTCATCAATAAATAATACAGTATAAAAAATGTATAGGAAGTATGCATGATGACAACCATTTTTAACCCGACAAACAGGGTGTTACTAGTTAACGTTTGGATCTGTGTATCTGTGACTGTCTGTCGCATCATAGCTCCCAACCAGATAGACAGACACAAACCCGTTTTTTTTTATAGAAATTTAGTTTAATTCTTAGCTAGGATTTATGAAAATCGGTAGTCATTTGAGAGTTATCGTCTCTGAGGGGTCATCATTGTTTTAGGGTTTTATCTGTTTAATTATTTACGTTTATCAGGCAGAGGGAATATATTTCCCACCATAATAAATGTAATATGAATCTTAATAATTTACAGTTTGGTTCTATTAGCAAATACCTAAAGAGTTTATAAAATATCTTACCTCAACATAGGCCACCAACATAGATCCTATAAACACTATACAAACATTGGACAACACCCACAGTAAGTATGGCACATACAATCTGTGTGGTAAGTGTATATCCACAGCTGAAAAAACAGTCAAGGATAATTTGTATTTCATGCCATTTGCAATCTAAGATTTCTTAAGTATCGGTATTTTAAACCAATAGAATATAGAATTTAATTGATAGTAAAATTATTGGTGCGACTTTGCACTTGGTTTTTTTATTATTACAATTAGCTGGCTATGCAGCTAGTAGATATTACGCCGACTGTACACAATCGTCGAGACACCCCGAGACAGACTACGAGGGAGTTTGTACGTACTGATCTCGTCTTGTCTCCCTGACCCTTTGCGGCGGCTCTGTTACATTGCACCAGTCTGTATGCGGCTTAACATAATTGGTTGCTCAATTTAAAAAGGATACATTTCTTAAGCTCTCTATATTTAATTTCTGAGAATTCTTCAATGCAGACATCGATGAAAAACGCAATCAACGCGGTGATGACGCCGATCTGCAGGAAGATGAACCAGCGCGTGATGTCTTTCCACACGATGAACGGGTAGCCTCTCTTTCGCTCCTCGTCGAGGAGCGGATGGTTCTCGCATGTGTCATAGTCTAAACTCTGAAAAAAAAAAGTTATAACTAGATCGAGAAAGATCAAAGAAAGAAGATAAGGGGTGTTCATAATAACTTTATAAGTCGATAATTATTTAAAATGTCAGAGAGACAGGGACTATAATGATTAAACTGTGATTTAAAAATAAAGCGTCAAGACAGCTTGAAAAACCAAGGTTTGCAGGACCCGATACGTCAAGCGGTGGAAGTCTCTGGAAGAGGCCTTTACCCCATAGAGGGTTCAGGTGAGCAATTTCAATACAGATTCTTACTATTAAAATTTAATTATTATTTATCAATCTAAGCTAAAGTGTTTAAGATTCGTTTGTAAGTTTTTATATTTGTTAACCCAGAAATAAAAGGCATTTTTATTTTTTCTTTAATTTATTTAAAAATAAAGAAGTTTAAATTTCTAATGATAATATGACGTTATATGGAAGTTTCGGTTTCTGTTTCAGCCGAAACTGAAACCAAACTCAATTCGGTTTCGGTTTCGCCCGCAAAAACTAGTTTCGGTCGGAAACTATTACTATTACCAATAAAGTCCTGGGGGGTTATTACGACATGCTAATGCAGTTCATTTCACGGCGAGCGAAAAGGACAGAGCTATATAATTGCTATAGCTCTGTCCTTTTATCGCAGCGTAATCTGAACTGCATAGCTATGTCATAATGAGCCCCCCTGATGAGCGATATCTACAGCTCTTATAAGTAACCAGACACCCTTAATGTCATCCCTGTACTTCTTGCTTCTATGCCGATACATTACTTTACAGCAAAGTAAAATGCTCATCTAATCCATGCTTTAGATTAGTCTATGGTTGCACAGCCAATTGCCTTCAGTGATCAAAATATGTCCTCACAGGTCTCCCAAACCCCTCCCTTTCCTTCCTTCCCTTTAGAAACCTTAAACTCATTGGCAAGGTCTTAACAAGGTAGAATTACTATGTGTTAGTTTAGTTGCTACCCTAATTTATATTAGTTATTTTATAACAGAGAAATTTATGTTGTTTACATTATATCTTGCAATACCCTAACAGGGTTGTACTTAGAAGTAAGTGTCTTTATGCAAAATGCAATAAATAAATAAATAATTCTAAACAACCCACACAATAAAAGTCCGAAAATAGTTTAATTACAATAAAAAGTTCATGCATGTCATTTTTAGATAAGGCAAGGCAATTAACGATTTCAATGTTACAGATGTTCAGTTCATTTTAAATTTACTGTACATAAATATCTACAATATCTACATACATACTTTGTGTTTACACATGTGAAAATTATCTGCACTGCACACATGATTACATGAACTGTGAGAGTAGGTCAGTAGATAAATGTTTATATTACTCATTATGCATGAATCATTGGAGTTTAGTTGAAGGTACAACTTAAACTGTTTGAAATTAATAAAGAAATACTCCATAACTTTAGTGTTTTACTAAAAAAAACGGGGCAACACTGACATAGGATGCTGATTTATCATAGTTGTTACAATGTTTTACAACTCATTGCTTTATGTATCATCTAATCATGATACTTTTTTGACATGTTGTAGTTTGTGTTTATTATAGTATTTTTAATCCACAAGATGATTCCTATAGCTCAACATATTCAGTGCCAGCAATGCTACAAGAGCTAAGCTGTAGTTTGTAGGAGCATTACCCCGCTATGTATCGAAAATCTGCTATGAACAGTGGACCTTAGTGGGTCATTGGGCACTCAATGTGTTAATTTTATATAATTTTTTACAATTGTGCAATGCCCTATACAATTTAGGTTGTGGGGTGCAATTTTGTGGATTCAAAATACTATAACACTATAACAATTGCATTAAACTAAAGAATGCAACAAAAACAACTGATTTAATAGGTACTAACCAATACTTTTTCGTTTCAATGATAATTTGCTTTTAGTACTTTTCATTTCTATTCCTCTATTAGACCTGCGGGTGGTAGGACCTTGTGCAGGGTCCGTCTGGATCGCTACCACCGTCTTATCCATTAACCTACCGCCAAACAGCAGTGTTCGCATTGTTGTGTTCCGGTTTGGGGATAAGACAGCCGGTGAATTGACTAGCATAGAGGCATTTCATCTTAGTCCTCAGGGTTGGCAACGCATTTGCAGTCTTAGGATTGCTCTGTAGTCTTGTGAATGCGAATGTCTATGGGTCACAGTTTCCACGTACCATCAGGTGGCCTGTGTGCTCGTTTGTCATCTCTATGCCATAAAAAAAAAAAAAACCTTCCCTCTCACTAGAAGGTTAAATATTGCTATTTGGCAATACAACCACTGTTCATTGAATACAAAACGGACACATTCCAAAATGAGTCCGTGTTGCATTTTAAAATTAGAAGCTGATTGTATAAGATTGTCAATGCAAGAGCAAATTATTTTGGAATGCGTCCGTTTTGTATTCAAAGAGCAACCTGTTGATTAACTTTGTAATGGGATATTTCTTTTGAATTTACTTTCCGTGATGTGATGTAAGAGTATTTTTATAGTATTGCATTATAAAAGGTGGGTAAGTCCTCAATGATGTGTAAGGCAACTGTTTCATTCGATTAAACCCAATCAAAAATGGTAGGTATTGAAGATTTAGTTGGCTTTTATTTAGTAACAAAATTAAATAAAATTAATTTGTTTTAAACTTACTTCATATTTGGCAGAAAGGATATTCATAGACCCTGGCTCAATCTTTTGCACCGTATGTCTTCTTCTGATTCCATGACTGCCCTCCAATTCATCTTCTAAAGGGTCCTAAAAAGTTTAGATGCAAAAGTAATTAGAATTGTTCCACATCCATGATTAACTTAAATTCCACTAGAATTTATTTTAATTAATATTGTAAATTACCTGATAATTAACAGATTTGTTAAGTTGTGAATAGTCTGAAGTGCTAGCCAGTTCATCATTGCTAACTAAGGGGGCAGTATCTGTAGTTTCGCTTGTATCCTCAACTCCTACGGTAGAATTACTCATTTTCGCTATTTAAGGAAATAATTGTCTGAGCCTGAAACATTGATAAAGGTGTTTGAATAATTTTAAACATGTATCACTATAACACACATTAATCAACTCCAGTATATTTGGTTTGTTTTGTCTAATCACGATTAAACATTTCTTCTATTTCATGCACGTAACGACGACCATGCAACAATCTAAACAATAGACCAACAATAGACGACAAAAAGTAAATAAATTGAATTATTAGAATTATTTTAGTATAACCCGTCTAGTTAAAAAGTTCATTGATTTAATGTGTTTCTCTTTCTGTTGTGGTACTCTGACCTAATATAATCGTGATGTGCGATTACGTATAAACCATTTATTTTAGTAGGATAGTACCAGGTTATTTATAGTGTGCTCTTAGCAATGATGTTAACCTTCTAAACGTCACTACATTTTAATGTTCCAACACTAAATAATAATTACAATTTGTTTTTAGTTTTACACGTTCTAAATTAAACATTAAAAAATTATGTTTTTTTACAGTGCCAACAAAACTTTGTGTAACTTTAAGATAGTTCATTATGTAAGTGATAGACTAATGTAGGCATCCTATTTAAAACCACATAATTCGAACTATTCGAAGTTGCACTATAAAGTACCTACATGTTTTGACACGTGTGACGTTGTTCTGGTAAATGTTACCACAAATAAATACTGTATTTTATCAGTAAAATTAAATGTACATAGAAAACAATCTTACTTGAAATTTGACTTCATATTGGTATTTCTTAGATAATAAATTACAATAATGATTTTTAAAACGTAGTAAAAAATTTTTGTTTCAGACTTGCAGTAATAGCTTTTATTTTAACTTTAAAAACCTTTAGATCACCTTAACTGATAAGATAACATTCACGAAACCACCACTGAAACTATGTTATGAGGTCCACATTCCATGTGATTTTTAAAACAAAGGTCTTTGAATAAATAAACAAGCCCTAATTGGAAGAAGAACTCGATGTTTTCAGTCAAACAATCGTAAAATTGTAAATTGATAATGTTATCATTTTATCAGTAAAACAAGTAGAACAAACTTATTCGCATACACGCTCAGTAATCAGCGTCACTGTAAACAATGGGATCTTCATATGTGTGTGTGGCTTGCTCGTTTGGTTGACAATCGCGATGTGTATTCTACATCATCGCATGCTGAGTTATATTTTCAACAAAATCTTTTAATTTTTGTATTAGTTAGTCGATTTATTTCTAAATGTTTTCTTTCATTGTGACCGCCTTTCTCTGTTTTAATTTCTAAATATGTGTAATTTGCCGCCGAAGTTCCATTCAGTGTGTCGCCTTTGTTTATCATTCTGTGGCGATAATTGCAGTGATGTTAAACTTCCAATATTTGACCGTGATAAGGATAAATCTCGACTTTCCGATATGATAATGACATATCTGTCGATAATGGTAATCATGTTTGCGTTATTTTACGTCCCGACCACCAGGAAGGGTCCGTTTTCTCGTGTGAAAGTTTACCTAGCAGAAGCGTATGAGATTGTGGAAGCTGATAAGCGCCATTAACTTTCTCGCGGGTGTTGGGTATTTTCGCATTGTGATATCATGTTACGGCCCACGCGTTTAGTGGTCGAGCGTATGACTAATGTCGTTCGTGGAAGTGATAGGCGAGGCGGTGTCAGCCGATGCCGAATATCAGCTACGGCCGCGGCTGATAACAAAGGAGCGCGCGGGATTTCCTCGCCTTGCCTGCTGCGGGCTGGCGCTCGCTCCTCCCGCCTCCCGCGCCCCGCACCTCGCGCTCCAGCTACCACTGATGTTCATGCCCTCCCCTATACACTATACTATTTTAGGAATCCAATATTTTCTAAATATAGATGTGTATAAAGGGAATCAATCTGCAGGAGACTGCATTATACCTTGTTTGAGATAACTGTACTACTAACAAGCTTGGGATTTCTGTTGTCATTTATTATCAGATTACTTAGTAATGACCATGAGTCATCAGCTATGATTACGCTTGGGAAAGGTCACTGGCCATATCACCTTTGAATGACTGTGATATTTTGTATAAGAAATATAATGTTTGATGTTGTGAATGTTTTTAGGTCTCTCCGGCGGACTTGCTCCCCCAGGTGGTGTGTGGAAGCTGTGCAAATAAACTTGATGAGTTTCACACCTTCAGAGAGCTTTCACACAAATCAGAAAGGCTTTTAGAACAGTTTCTCCAGTATGCCAATTCACTTTCAGGCCCCCAAGAGGTGAGTTACAACCAACACTACAATTTAATACTTTTATTGAAATAAAAATGTTACTTTACAGGTTCTACTATGTACAATATATTTATTTATTTTCTAATGATGAATTACATCTAGAATTCTCATTTAAATATATAACATTTAATTTAAGTTTACATTTTATGCAAAGCTAGAATCAGCATTAATGTTGTTAATGTTGATGTACTTAATAGGTTGACCTTTGATATTTGTCCTGTAAAAGGTTTTAACTGTGTTGACAAATAAACCAAGCAACATTCCAAGTAAAGCCACCATAGCTACGCCAAAGATACCCCATAGCACATGTTTAGGTCTTAAGTTGAACACTTTGAAGCCCACTTTCTGGTGGTCGAAGCTGGTGTCAAACGTGGGGCAGAAAGAAACTGTAATGTTTGTAATATAGGCTCCAGCTAGTCTCATTGGGGCTGCACAACTGAAATATAAAATAACAGTCCATTAGGGTAATGGAAATACTTAATGATATGGTATCTAGGTCATGGGCATAGGGATGGGAAGCTACGGATTCCAGCAATAAAGTATATTCCTTGCAATTTCCTATCATTACAATGTGTAATGAAGTGTTTACATACATATGATACATGGTGTACGTCAACTATTTGACCAGTTATTAATGGTTCAATAAATGTAAGTATAACATTTATTACAAACCCAAGTCATCAATTTACTGATAGTGTTGATTATGTTATGTAGAAACATGTTGATGCTTTCAGTGTTACAAGTCATTGTTATTAATATTTATGCCTTTTAATGAGGCCTAATAATATAACATTAATTCACTTACGAAGGTATTTCTCCTGCTCTAAATTTGCTGGCAGCTCCCTGGCCAGTGACAATATTAGCGAGATCGCAGTTACATAACCAGTTGTTATCAGTCATACCCAAAATTTCTAATTTACTCCAAGGCATGAGATCAGTAGAAAGTTCACTCAAGTTGTTGTCATCTAGGTAAACCTGAAATCATTATGAATCATCCAACACTATGCACGATGCCTTCAAGTCATACTTATGTTAGATTAAAACCTGATTTCTCAATATTTAAGGTAAAGATTAAGAAAAAGAAAAGACAGTCAAAGTGATGTTTAATTATGTTCTAGTTTTAAGATAAGTTCATTTGGCATTTTGCAATAATTGATTAATTACCAAACAAGCGTAAATGAAATGATTAATCAGCTGACCCGGTTGAGTGGGGCTGTCAAGTAAGCACTCTAAATCTGGGGCAGTCCATTGCATACAGTAACTAACATGATTATGTGTGATGCTTAAAACTAGTTATTTGCTAACAGTATAAACACGTAACATAGTAAAGTTATGTGTTGAGATCTTCCCTTTATATCTTTACTAGCTGTCCGCGCCCGGCGTCGCCCGGGTGTAATTTTTTTTCATTGAAAGCTTATGAAATATACTTTACGTCCTATTCTCAGACCTACTGAATATACACAAAATTTCATAATAGTCACACGAGTGACACGAGAATTTTATATATTAGATAGATGATGTTATGATGTAAGTATTAGTCAACTGCGAAAATATAAGTGAACATAATTATGAATGACACAATGAATCAGATGAACTGATGCTTTGATATACTTAAGGGGAGTTAATGCCTAGGTTCGATGCGTAGTTATTTAATTGCCGGTTTAGCAACAGTTTATTTTCCTCGTTTGCATAAGTTTATGACAAGTCTTTTGTTATGAGCCGCCGAGGTAATAAACCAGAGGGCTCGTATAACTTGCTGCAACGAGCGAGAAGCGCAAAAAAACAAGTTGTGCTAGCCTTTTGGGGTGCACAATCCGGCTGCGTTTCTTTATTATTAGTACTTCAGTATATGTATGACAAAAGACTCAGTGAGGTGTAATTCTTTTAAAAACGGCTCCCTGTGTAACGGTCGATCGATTGAACGAAGTTACACGAGCGGGGTCACTCGACTCAACGGGTAAGCTGAGAATGCACACCTCTAAATGTTATTTTTACGCTCTAATAGGACAACTTCAACTCGCCGGCTTATAATTGGTGCGTCGAGTTCAATAGCGAGTGGTTTAAGAGATTCACCTGACTGAGTATTTAACTAACTTATCGACTATTTGTCGTAAGCGCGTGACCCACAAGCGAGAAAGAGGAACTAAGCTAGCAGATAAAAGTCGTAAGTGTTCGGTTGACGCGCCGATTGCAACAACCTTTGAACCAGGTCTCTGTCTATCTTTTGCAATGTGGTAATATTGGTGATGCCGTTAAGTATCGTGATGTAACGCACCTCCTTCAGCGTCCACCGGTCCTTCAGGCCGCGGAAGGCGTGGTGGCTGATGTACCGCAGGCTAGGGTTGTGGCACAGGTGCAGAACCCGCAGACGCTTGAGGTCCGAGAAGGCGTTTCGCTTCACCTCCTCCAATTTGGCATTCTGGCCCACTTCCAGCTCGATTAGGTTCGATAATCCTGGAAAGAGCGAGACCATTTATCGCTGTGGATAAAGCATCAGTCACTCTCGCACTTACATACTGAGAAGTAAGAGACATGCTTTATCCTCGTTTGTCCATATCGATCGGTTTAACGTTTAAACCTGTGTGATTGATAATTGTGTATCTGTGTGTCTGACTCTGGCATTGTGACTTCTAATCAGATGAACCGATTCAGACGTTTAAGAGTTATTTGCTGTGAAAGTAGTAGTCGCTATAACATGGGGAGTTTTTATCTATTTAGTGTACTAATTCTGATGTAAACTGCGGCGGTGTTATCGTTTGTTTGGATTTTCTCAGGTCAGGTTATTATTTTGAAATGTAGGCGTCGGATGTAATGTAGGCTCCTGATTGTAAGGTACTGACTTCGAACCCCAGTAGTTGTTATTTACGAATTCCACCTTTTTATTACCATTACGTACCCGGACCCTAGTCTAGGCTAAGATGTTAAGGTATTGTCTTTAACTCGGCTGCCATTAAAATGTATTAGAATGCGTTTAAAATAATATCATAACACGTACATAACCAATACTGTTAACCGTCGCAGAATAGAGGTCAAGGAATGTTAGCTTAATATTTCAGTATTTTACATACATACATACATTAAATCACGCCTAAACTTAAGTATTTACTCAACATTTAATTGGTTATTATACGTCTCGGTCATGCATTGTCTCCAATTCAAGTGATGTTAACCCCTTGGTTAGCCAAGTGTCTTAACTTTCTAACGAGCGAAACGTATCTTACCTACAAAACTGTCGTCATTCAATTCCACAACAGGATTGTTGTTGAACGTGAGGTACTTCAGGGTGCTGCCGACCAATCGAAGACTCTCCGGCACTACCGTGAACTTGTTATCGGACAAATCTATCTGCTGTAGATTCACCAGACCCCTAAACGCGTCTAGTGGGATGTCATCAATGTCCGTTTTTGCCAAATTAAGAACCTTAAAGAAAAAAATCCAACCAAATAATATGACATGGGTGCCTTCAAAAAATGAGCTTACATTTCCCTAATTGGCCGGCAACGGACCGACAACTTCTTGAGTTGCTGGGGCACGTTTTATAAAGCTACCAGTAACAATTTTACAGGTATAAACTGGTAACACTGCTCAAATGGCTGGTCGTCAATGGTCGAGGTTGTGAAATGAAAACTTGTAACCCGTAAATTATAATTTGTAGCTTTATAAAACAGGCCACTGGTGTTTATGAGCGGTGGTGATTACTTCCCATCACGTAACCCGCATGCCCGTCTGCCTTCCTCTCTTATAAAAAAATGCATTATTCTTAATGCTGGCTCCACACGCATGCGGTGTTTGCCAAACACTGCAGGACGCAACTGTATGTTAGAGTGAGCACGATGTATTTCCATCTTACTCCAACGTATGGTTGCGTCCTAGCCGTCATAAGATGTTGGAGTCGATTCGTGATTTTTTAATCTGTGGATGGTTGCTGGTATCTATTTAAACGAAACGCTTCATTATTCACAGCTGGCTCTCGATACTGAGCTGTTTATGAGTCAGGTTCTTGGTAATCATCATCATATACAGCGACGCGGACCATTAGCTTTAATAGCGTCATATGTGGAAAATTTGGATAGCGGGAGACGTTTATTTCAATCAGGGATTGTAACCGGTTACAAATAAACCGGTATTTATTTAGGTTAAACCGGTTAATAATTTAGGTTACGTTCGAACGAAATGATTTGGGAACGTTATTTCGAAGCGCTCCCTAACCGGTTACTCTGTGTTTCGATACGGGATGAATGACCGCTGTCGCGCGTCGAGGCGCTGCTGGTGGCTGCGCTATCAATCTAATACCATAGCAAACCAATCCTGTCTCCTTAAACGAGCGGTCATTCACCTCCCACACGGAGGAACCGCTCTCTAACCGGTAAATTGATTTCGTTCCCTGTTTACGCTCCGACATAGAGATACCGGTTAGAGCGGTTCTTGCGAGCGTAACCTTTATTATGGGTTAGGCTCTCAAAGTGCGGCTCTAACCGGTACGGAAAATAAACCGGTTTTCAATCCCTGATTTCAATATAATAAATAGCTACAATCGTTCGAAAATGGGTTTTTCGGGAGAGTATTTTACAACTTACTTAAAAAATAGAAATAGAAAATATTTATTCGACGATCACAGGAAAAAACAAATAAAACACAGATTAAATTTAACATTGACAAAAAGAATGGCAACTCAGAAAAAAACAATTAAACAATAAGGAAAAGGAATTTAGAAATTTTAGCATAATGTTGCCATGGGTGATTCCTGTCGTCGAAATTGACACCACTCAGCACTATGTCACGGCCGGAACCGCGACGCTGATTTTCAGTGGCGCCAACGTGACACACGAACGAAGAGACAGCGGTTGCCCACATATACACTGATTTAAATAATAACTAATAAGAGAATACAATATACACCGTGGGCCCGAATAACCCGAGGGATTTTAACCATCGATTTTAGAGCCCAATTGGAGTATATAAAGTAGTATAACATGTAGTCCAATAACGCACGATTCCCGAGATTTTTATTATTTAAAAATCAATTCCATAGTTAATTTAATTTGAACTCTGTCACCTTAACCTAAAGCATTATTTACTAAGAAATCGATTAATTAATTTATGTTGTATGTTGATGATAGTGCTACTTACAACATGAATCTTTCTTAGTAAATAATGCTTTAAGCTAAGGTGACAAGAGTTCAAATTAAATTAACTATGGAATTGATTTTTAAATAATAAAAATCTCGGGAATCGTGCGTTATTGGACTACATGTTATACTACTTTATATACTCCAATTGGGCTCTAAAATCGATGGTTAAAATCCCTCGGGTTATTCGGGCCCACGGTGTATAGTAGAAAAATGGAATAGAGGAGTAAAATATAAATATTCATAATATTCATACAAATAATAAAAAAAGGAAGGCAACTGAGCACAGGAGACAAGGAAGTGGAGAGGGGTAAAAGCGCCAATCGGTGCTACCAACATAAGGCTTTAACAAACGGCGCGGGTCGGCAGCGGAATAACCGGTACCTACCCTCATTTACGCATAAGGCGCGGGGAACTGTGACTTAGCTTTACCGTACCTCGCCCCCTCACCTCCCCGGCTCTCAATTAGGTTGTAGGTACTCCTATAGCAGGAGCATCTCCCGCGTTTCCACCCTTTTTACTATATTTTATAAAAAGTTACTGCTAACTTTTTTGGGTGTGAATCTCATAAGCAACTCCGGGTATAAAACGTTATGAAGCATTTTATAACATTTTATTTTTAAATTTAGTTAAATGTTGTTGTGTAATAAAATATTTCACAACGTTATATAAGCATTTTATAACAACAGTGTAGGGCCATCATTACCTCTAATTTGGACGCGCTTGATATCGCCAGGATGGTGACGTAGTCCAGGATCTCTATAGGGTTGTTGCTCAAGTCCAGTCTGATCAGGTTGGGCGTGTATTGGAACAGGTATCTGTCCAGGGAGTGGATCTCGTTGTAGCTCAGGATAAGAGTCTCAAGGGCAATGTCGCTGTACACGCCGTTGTTGTAAGGCCCTTGGAATATCTCGCTCCTTAGGACTTCGCCTGAAACAATGTAGAATTAAAGAGATAATCTTTTTGGACATCATAGTGGGTTATAGTCGACTTATTCCCATCCTCCAACCTATCTAGCTACCTCAGGATACCTCATACTCTTGTCGATATAGCTCAATTCAGTCCATTAATTTTTTCTTTTCATTTTCTCCGTAATGTTACAGATACCTACAAAATTTGTATTGATTGATTGATTGATTGATTGATGGAACGAATGAAACGTTGAAAATTAAAACCTTTTTATGATACTTAAATTATCTCCTACGATAATTTGACCTAAATTAATGTCTATTCCAAATCCACCATCATGATTTAAAACTATAAATATTGCGCGTTTTGTTCGACCTATAGGCCGCGATACATACTTATCTGGCATTTTGTAAAAATGACAATCTACCGAGCGCACGAGTCAATCCAAGCCAATACAAGTGGTTTAGGTTGTTACACAGTAACGTCGGCATCGCTTCGCCTTTAGACATTCAAATGTGGACTTAAAACAACAATAGCGCATATTAACAAGAGACATGGCTAACCTACGGCTGGATAGCGAGGCATAGGTTGTACGTTGCAGAGTTTAAGGTTTATACATACATACATACATACCTTCACGCCTGTCTCCCAATAGGGTAGGCAGAGATTATGGAACGCCAGGTGCACCGATCTAAACACACAATTTTCGCTTCCTCTACATTCATCAATCTCTTCATGCACGTACGGCGGTTTCGGGTGCTTTTGATTTGGCCCTTAATCAGTACATCGCGAATCTGATCACTGTAGGTCCGTCTAGGTCGTCCCCTACGGACATCTCCGCTCATTCTCACTCGCCATATCTCTTTCGTAACTCTTTTTTCATCCATCCTTTCTAAATGACCAAACCACCTTAGCAAACCCTTTTCGATTTTAGTCACTACATCTTCTTTCAATCCACATCGTTCTCGAATCTCGCTATTTCTTACTCTATCTATCATTCTAACTCCACATATACTTCTTAGAGCTCTCATTTCAACTGCATTAATCCTACTTTCGTTCTTCTTCTGCCATACCCAAGATTCACTACCATACATCAATGTTGGCGTCAATACTCCCTGAACAATGGCAAGGCGAGCTTTGCTCGATATGACCTTGTTTGCCAAGATTGAGTGTAACGCCCCATTGATCATATTTCCCGCTTTTACTCTTCTTTCAATATCCGCGTCACATTTCCCATCTCTCGTAAACAAAGAACCTAAATACACAAATTCATCCACTTGATCCACTTTTTCATCTCCAATCATTATTTCACATTCTGTAACAGTTACATCCCTCTCCACAACCATCACTTTCGTCTTTTTAACATTCACTTTCATACCTTTCCTTTTAAACGCCTCATTCATCAGAGTTACCATTTGTTGTAAGTAGTCCGCAGATGATGCAAGGAGAACTTGATCATCAGCATACAACAAAGTTTTAAAAACTGACTCATTCATCCTTATTCCACAATCATACTCTCTCAGATCTGACAAACAACTGTCCATGAATAGGTTGAACAGCCAAGGAGACGCTACACAGCCCTGTCGAACACCACGTTCGATGTTAAACCAGTCCGTATACGTCCCATTTATCCTGACACAGGCACTCGAGTCATCATATAATGATTTGAGAGCCCGTATCAGAATACTGTCCACCCCATACGCGGAAAGAGTTATCCATAGTTTATCCCTCACCACTCTGTCATACGCCTTCTCTAAGTCAATAAAGGCACAGAAAACCTTTTGATGTTTGGCTATGGCTTTCTCGACTATGCACCTTAAGGAGAAGACTTGATCCACACATCCCATCCCCTTTCGAAATCCCGCTTGCACATCCCAAATCTTACTTTTCGTTGCTAACATCACCCTTTCAATCAATACCTTTGCATACAATTTGCCTACGATACTCAGAAGGCTTATACCGCGATAACTTTTGCATTCCTGCTGTGATCCTTTACCTTTATACAGAGGCATAATCACGGCCTTTCCCCAGTCGCCTGGAACTCGACCGGCCCGCCAGCACAGGTTAAATAGGAGGAACAGCAGGCTTGCTACAACGCCTTCACCCTGTTTGATCATTTCAGCAGATATCTTATCATACCCAGCAGCTTTACCCACTTTCATACTCTTTATCGCATTCATTATCTCTTCCACACTAATACCACTGTCACAAAATATTTCTTCACCAACATAACTACTTCCATTACCTCCACTCTGCTCAAACAAACTCTCAAAATATCCCTTCCACTGATTCAACATTTTCACATCATCTCTAATAATATCCCCATTTGAATCCCTTATCACACCTATTTTCGACTCTCCTGCTTTGCCTCGAGCTGTTCTGACTAAATGCCAGAATAACTTTACATTGTCTCGAAAGTTCGAGCAGAAATCCCGATCATACTTGCCCTTACGTTCTTCTTTCTTTCGGTTAACTACATCTTTAACTTTCTTTTTTAACAAAACATACTTCTCCTTTATTGTTCTTTCGATACTGTTGTTCAAATCACCTTGAATTCTTTTGTTAGCTCTAGTAGCTAACAGATCATTCCATACTTTCTTCTTTTGCGTCACCACTTTCTTCACTTCATCATCCCACCACTCATTCCTAATCTTCTTACCATTCCTCCTCTTACTGACACCACATACATCAGTTGCGGTTTCAATCACGCCATTTTTAAAGTTTGTCCAAAATTCTTCTATATCATTACATTCCTCTTCGAAAACATGCCTAAATCTATCATTCAGTAATTTCCGATACCCATCACCGACATTCTCTTCTTTCAGTCTTTCAACTTTTACTCTTTCTGTTCCTGTTATGGGTATACGTGCGTGATGCCGCCATTTGTTTTGCAGTCCAGCTATTCTTGTCACTACTAGAAAGTGATCAGTACCGACATCAGCACCCCGATATACCCTCGTATCTTTTACTTTCACTCTCAGACGATTATCAACTATAACAAAATCTATCATACTTCTATCTGATTGCCTCTGCCATGTATACGTATGAATGCGTTTGTGACGAAACATTGTGTTAGTCACCACAAGCATTTTCTCCAAACATATACTTAACAAACTTTCACCATTCTCATTCACTCTCTCATCTCCGAACTTTCCTAATACCTTCTCATATCCATCACGAGAAACCCCCACCCAGCCATTAAAATCACCTAACATAATTATCCTCTCATTCTCACCACGATTATCTAATTGTTCCCTCACACTATCCCAGAACTCCTCTCTAACTTTCTGCGGCTTAGACATATCCGGAGCATACACGCAGAGGACAAAAATTTTGGTCAAGCCAATTTTCAGTCTAATCCATAGGATTCTAGGGCTAACACATTCATACCCTTTCACGCATAAATTCATTCGTTCTGACAAAATAACTCCCACTCCCTGACTACCTCTCTCCGAGTGCGCAACTCCGGACCAGTACCCATAATATTTATCATGAGCGGTAGTTGTACATCCTTTCTTCTTTGTTTCACTCACACCTAGTACATCAATTTTTCTTTCATCCATCAACTCATAAATTTCCTCAATCTTGCTATCCACACCTCCGCAAACATTCAACGTTGCGAACTGGCATTCCCCAACCCGCTGTTTGCCTTTTGAATATTGGGAGACAAGACGTGACGTGTGGCAAAGCACGTCGCCATCGGGAATTTTGCCCCCCCCAGATACGATGGGGCAGCCTGAGCAAAGGTACTCAGGGACGGATTCTCCAGCTAAGCCGGTACCCTCCTGGGGTAATGTATTATTTAACCCCCGTATCATGATGATAACTTCCACTCGTTCTTCGGATAGGGAAAGGGAAAGGAAAAAAAAAAAAATAATAACAGGAAAAGGACTAGGGGATGAATAAAAGGAAACTGGTATTTGGAATGGATTTAGGGGAAAAAGGGGATACTACAGTTGCGGAAGGGAAGCGGGTAGGCACTGTAGTAGCTAGGCTAGGGGTGGCTAGGGAGGTTAGGGAGGTTTTTAAGGTTTATATTTCAATGATCTGTGTATGAATCTAAAACTTTTTGAGTCATCGCGTCGGATGTGTGACGAGGGCTTTAATTTTATCTTACGCTGCCCTCTTAGTACACTAGCTTTAAATCTAGAACATAATGTGATGGATGATAGTATGGGTAAAAAAGTGTGCTAAGTCCTGTGACCAAGTTTGATTAACTTTAAATAGATGTTTGAACATTTAAGCTTTTACATACATTTGAATAACCTAGTTTTTGAACTGGCATTAATGTTCTGAGATATGAGATCGTCTTTTTCGTTCACTTTCATTTTCATCCGAAATATGGTGAGTTTATTTACAGGTTTTAGAAGTATTTATTTAAATTCGAAGTCATTACCATACTTATCATCAAGTGGTTAATCACGTGTTTTATGCCGTCATAGTCCCGATTTAGTTAAGGAGGCAATCTTATTATTTACATTTCCAATAAGTATGTGTCGCCTCCCGCTGTTGCTCGTTCTTAGTACGGAAATAGTGAAGTGATTGTCATAATCATAGTTTATAGAGACTTGCAGACTGAACACATATTCAACCAAGTTCCAAACTAGAGTTCCCTGTACTAGACTAATTGTTTTCTAGACAACGATATTGATATGTACGTATGCATATAAATATAATTAATTAAACATCCATGTACGTTCTGGTCGCTACAGAAATATCCCCTCTAGAAAGTAAATTGACAGATCACGAGTGGTTATTTTGGTATGACAGAAAATATAAGCAAAATTTGTTTAAATGACCCTTGCAATATATTTGATGATAATAACACTAATCAAAAAGTATAAATTTATTTACTCTCTACGGATATTATAAGAATATGACAATCTATACCCGTAAATTGTCAATAGAAAGCAAACCCGGCAAGGCTCTACCACTAAGTAAAGAGATGACGGGTTTTCAATTTTCGGCTTAATACTGGCCACACAAAAAGTTAAAAAGTGAATTACACAAAAATGATTTTCACTTTCCACATTACCTGTTATCTTGTTATTGCTCAAGTCCAGATAGACTAGCCTGTCTATATTCCTGAAGGCGTCGTCCCATATCTCCGTGATGCGGTTAGTGCGCAGGCTGACCGCTATGCGCGCGCCCGGCGTCGCGGCCAGCTGCGTCACATCGCTGATGCTGTTGTTGAAGAACGTTATCAACACCTGGCTTCCTGGAATTTGACAATAATCTTAAACTCACCTGGTTCCAAATTTAGCTTTAAGCTTGACATTAAACAATACTGCCGTGGTCTAAAAAAAGCGGCTAAATTGCATAGTAAAAGTATAAGCATTTTAAATCAAATGTGGTTGCCAATACAGTATAAAATGCTTCCACTATGACGACAGAATATAATTATGCACTTATAAATCTTCATATAATAATTTTCATAAATCCATAAATGCAGGTATTTTTTTTCAAAAGTAGAAATAAGTCTCTTTTGCGTAGGTACAACTTGCTATTTCCAATACTTAGGGTATGTGGCGTTCTTTTTATCCACCCTGTATATATAAAAAAGAAGAAACTGACTCGGTGCTTGATTAACGTACGTAAGAACGAATTCTGGAAATGATCCCCTGAGGGGTTGAAATAGGAGGAGTACCGGGTAACTAATTATACGCGTACGAAATCGCGGTTGACCTGGGGCCTATGGCATATAAAATAATAGCTTATATTATAAACCGTATGTATTAGAAAGAGACTTCCACTTCAATTACAAATTACAGGCTTTTATGAAACAGGCCCCTGTCCTCTAGTATTTAATATATCTGGATCTGACCCTGCTAGTCCAGGACCGCTAGTTCCCGAAGCCAAAATCACTCAACCTTCATAAAGAGTACCACTTTCTACACTTTAGTATCAAGGCGAAAAATCTCTGAGAATTGCTGTTAAAAATCTTGAAACGCAATAGTCAATAATTAATTTGAAATATCGAAAAGGTACATAATGAATTTGAAATATCAAGGTTTTTGAAGCAATACTTGATTAGTTAAAAAAACGTAATATTTATATTATTCTGTTTTTAGTATTTGTTATAGCGCCAACAGAAATACATCATCTTTGAACATTTCAACTATCTAGCTATCACGGTTCATGAGATACTGCCTAATGCCGACAGACAGGACAGCGGAGTCTTAGTAATAGGGTCCCGTTTTTAACCTTTGGGTACAAAACCCTAAAAACAAAACGAAGAATACTTTCCAGACGCTATTTCGACTCTTGCCATTTACTTTGTCATATTTCATAATGTTATCATTGCGTGCATGATATCGGTACATCAGTGGGCCTATATGTTTAATTCTATGTACACAAGGCAAGTAGAGTGGGAGGCACTCGCTGCTTCACAAACACTCCACTAAGTATATTTACTAAGAAATTCATCATTATAAAGATAAGGAACACTATCTGTGTTATGGACGTTATCAGAGGATTTGGTTCTGAATAATATCAATATTTAGGGGTTATTCTGCTGATTTAAAAAAATGTCAGGGGGGTATCCCGTTCAATAAAATATTGGTTAACGTTGTATTTAAAATAAAATTTAATAAAAAAATGCAACGTTTTATTTTAATTAAATCGACAGTTATATGTAGACCTCAAAAGTCACAACTCAAATAACAGTTATCTCGTTATCAAAGCTAGGGGAATGTGATTTTTTATGCAAAATGCATTAAAAATGGTCTTACTAAACCTAATTTTCGAAATTAATGCACATTTTTTGAAAAACTACGATAAAACGAACTTCTATAAAGACGAATAAGACCTCCTCAATTTTTAAAGGTATATATTATTATGGTGTAGAAACTTTACGGCCCGAAACAATTATTCAACAGGACGGTGGCACTTTACAATCCCCTTAAGCTTTCAATCTAGTAACATCTATATGACGTCAGTAATGTGGCTTAAGTAGGTGTGGCCTTACCTTTGTTTATGGTGGCTAGCTGGTCCGGCCATGCCGCCGGCACCTTAGCGAGCCCGCGGCGCGAGCAGTTGAGAGTGACGTTGTCGTCGTCCTGCACCGTCACCTCGCACGGGCCCGCCGCCGCCCCGCGCGCCACGACCAGCGCGCCTAGTACCACTAACACCTACAACAAAGAAACATTACTACGCACTCCACTAACTCACTACACAAACACTCGCGGGCCAAGCGACCTCACTCACTTTGCATAACACTCCCGACGAGTACATTTTCCACGATTTTCGAATCGTTACTGTAAAAACACCTCGCGGTTTCTTGTGTGTTTTATATCTTATCAGTTTGTACAAGCGATATCACGTCCCGACGTGAAATGAACTGGCGCTTATTGGTTCACGCGTTATCGTACACCTAATATAGTCTGTCTGTTTGTACAACTACTGCGCTTCTGCTTGTAGGACATCCTGAATATAACCGCGTGCAAGCTGGAAGAGATTATTAAGCCGATCAGCGAGGATGAGTACGGACTCGACAAGCACAAGTACGTCGACACGGGCTCTCCGGACTCCACTGAAGAAATGAAGAATCTAGAGAGCCGGCAGGCGGCGGTCACGCTTCTACAAATAAAGAACTACGACCCGAACAAATACGCTGTTAAAGCTGAAGAAGACCATCATATAGTGTTCAACAGCGTACCGAGTTTGCCGCCGTCGGAGCGTGCAAGAGAAGTGTTGCATTGTAATGCAGTCATCGACATAATAAGCAAGGCGGTGGCGGTGGCCCAGCGCGAGAGCGACGAACAGAAGTACCCGCCCGGTTACGCCGCCGTAATCGAGCGCGCCGGCGCCCCGGAGCCCTACACGCACGACTATCAAGAAGACCAGTACAACCAAAATTGTGCCTATAACCCGCCGCAGAGCGCTCACAGCCCCCCCAGTCACGAGGATCACGAAAATAAAGAAATGGATTTATCTCTTTATAGCGTGAAAAACGAACCTCTCGAACAAACCGAGCACACAGACCGTGATCATTCTAACTCGTACTACCACAAAACAATGTCCCACAGCAAACAACCCAGTTTTGAGCAGGAATACAAACAGCACGTTTTCGGGCGCGTGAACAGGAAGGCGCGTGACAACTCTTCTGTGTATGAGGAGTGCAGCCAGAGCAGTAGCGGCTCCGACCCTGATAGGCTGCAAATGGACATCTCGCAGATGTCGCAGGTGAGGCTTTTGTTATTTCTACTCAAACGAGAAACCGGAAAATCCAATATTATAAATTCCTTTTTAACGTTATTGCAACTATTAGACGTCTACACGACGCGAAAAATATTGAATACTAAATTGAAAAACAAATATCAATCAAATGAATTTCCATTATGTAGTTATATACTTACCGAATGAAGATTAAATCGTTCCTTAGATTGTTTATACACAATTTAGAATAAGGATCGAGTTAATTATCTCTAAAATGTATCAGAGTGCGGTGGCTGGAATTTTACTAGGCCTACCTGACACACAAAATATGCACAGGACTTCTGGTATTTTTTTTTGATAGCCTTTTTCACCATTTAAATAAAAGCAGATAAAGTCGCAGGCTACGGGCAAGTCAAAGTGTTTGCCTTGACTGTACAATACACGTAGGTACGTCAAATTTCAAGATGATTGATTACGTAGATGAGAGTCATCACTCCCAACGTTGACCTTATGTCATCAATATAAAGGTTTACAATAAGGTGCATTCAACGCTGTAGCCTGCCTACCTTACAATATATAGTATCCTTAATCCACGAAGTCGCATTTCACTACACTTAGAAGGTGCTTCGGGTTCGTATATCTCTTTCACTCGCTCTTAATAAAAGGGCATGAGAGCGAGTGAGAGACGAGTAGAAACCTGAAGCACCTTCTAAGAGCTATCGCACTGTACTTCATTTTACGTACATTCACACCCCGACGCGACGTCAAATTATCCCTTAATCAAACTATTTCCCACTCAATTTTATAGATTTCATGTATCTTTTAAAAATTTGGTTAAGGGTGTGGCGGGGCGCGCCTTTGTGCATTCAAAACACTACTGTACATTAGATTAAAAAAAATCCTCAATGATAAACGTACTCAATGGCCGAGTGTGATTGATCATTATAGACAGCCAAAAACTATTAATAGGTTGGGTGCACTGTACCGTACGTAGCGGTTAAGGTTATTTTATTTATTATTCACAATGACATTCAAAAAGTAAAGCAACTCACATGTCAGCTTATCCATACTAATATTTTGAATGTGAAAGTGACTTTGTCCGTCTGTTTACATGGCTAGACCGCTGAACAGATTTCGTTGAATGGGTATGGAGACAGTTTGAACCCCAAGAAAGGACATGCACTTTATTCTCGCAAGTACGAAACGACTTCCATGCGGACGTTGTCGCGGGCAATCGCTAGTATTAAGTAAACACATTTCCTTGTGCAGCCGAGTTCATTAATATGTGTACACTTTAGTACCTTCTCACTTTAATCGCTCTGACAATTCATATTTGGCAGTTTAACCATGACATTAAATAGACAAACTACTTAAGTACACACATTCACACACAAATGTGTACATTTTTATGAATTTTACTGTACAGTGACGAGATTTAATTTGGTACCCACCTTAGATCCAAAGTCAATCTGACATTTTATAACAATAAAGTTGAGTTTCCTAAAAGTCACAAATGACTTGACATCTCTAATGACATTGACGACTTCATGCATATTTTTCTTGAAAAGGGTATCAAATTAACGCTCGTGACCGTACTGTCGGGTTCGAAGGGCTGTCTTCTGTTCACCCAAATACCCCACTAATATTGGATAGATAAGAAAGTGAAGAAAGAAGGTTTTAAGCCAGCCTGTCTCTCTCTTACTCTGCCACATCAAAAGGAATAATTGTTTGTAATGTATTGTGATTGAATCTGCAGGATGATCCGGAAGAGACGCAGTCAGCGCGCTCCACCCAGTCGTCGCCGCAGCCGAAACAGGAGAACGAAAATGACAAGGACTCTCTATGGCAGGCGCTTCACAGGCAAAATGGTACGTTCAACATACTTAATCACCAGAGCCCGGAATTTTCGCGGCAAAACAAAAGACTGTCGCAATGTAGCTAGTGTTAGAAACACTTTTTTATCGATATAGAGTATTATATTAAAAAAAAATGCCGATATTTTTACATTATTTTATAATCATTTGCGACATATTTTATAAGTGTTATTACATCTAAATTGTAACTTTTACGTTATCATATCAAGTTCTGAAAAACCCGTTAGGTAACTAATAGGTAAACTGAATGAAGTGACTATACTACCTCATTTAGTATACCTAATAGACACTTTAGAAACTCTATGTTTTATTCAATTTTTTTTTTCCTGGATCGTTTTTTTTCATCTATTACACAACTATCAATATATCGATAAAAAAATATTTCTAGCAATAGCTAGATTGCGACTGTCTTTTGTTTCGCCGCGAAAATTCCGGGCTCTGCTAATCACTTTGGAGATGCATCTTTTGGCGTACCTAGTCATTTTCAGAACAAGTTTGATGCACGCACATCTTACCGATACGACCTTATTTTTCTTATAACATAGAATGTCATTTGCGATTTATTTACGTCTATTCGTATGGCCCCTATGTGAAACGCGCAAATGCATCCCCGAAGTGATTGAGCTATACGGTGGACAAGTTGAAGTTTTGCACGCAGGGTCATGTCGTGTATGTCGGCTTTTAAAATTGGTGTTATTTTTTCGTACTGGTTGCAATATCGGTAGCAAACTGTTTAGATCGACGTCGACTAAAAAGCATTCTTCCAATTTAGCAACATACAGGGTGGAAGAAACGAACGCCACATGGACGGCAAATACCTTAAACATTGGAAATAGCAAATTGTACGCAAAGGAGACTTATACTTTTATTTTTTTATGTAATAAATCCTTCACTTTTTGTAATTTTTGATATTTTTTCGGCCGGGAATCGAACTGCGGTTGTAAATGACAAAAATAAAGTCGTGTTTTATGATACAAATGAAAAGAATCATTGATACCGTAAAACGGGGCTATTTGGGAATCACGAGGCTATTTGGAACTAAGTAAGTATAAGCTTTTAGTTGATATATCTTTTGTCATGGCAATAATAGAACTAAAAACTTAGCCTGACAACAAATTTTACAGTTCTATCATAGCAATGACAAAAAATATACCAACTAAAAGCTTATGATTACTTAGTTCCAAATAGCCCCGTGATTCCCAAATAGCCCTGTTTTACGGTATTGATAATTTTAATAGATATAAATTACATACACCTTGAAACTAAAAATACTAAAAAAAACACGACTTTATTGTTTATCATATTCAACCAGTTCGATTCCCGATTAAGGCAGACGATATTTCAAAAAATCCTTAATGTTTGCGTAGAGTTTGCTATTCCAATATTGAAGGTAGTTGCCATCCACGTGGCGCTCGTTTTTTCCACCCTGTTTAGTATACACTTAAAAAAAAACATGTTACATTTCCCAATTAAACTCGTCTTCGAGTTCCTTACTCACTAGTTTTGGTAAAGTACTTTTTAATGCTTTTGCTATTCTGTATTATATCTACTTTTAAATTTTTTGGCTAGTTGTGTAATAAAATCACATTCATTCGTTTACTGACTGCCTTTTTTTTCCATATCAGCAAGCAGTTTTGCTATGTAGCTGTGTGTGTAATCATTCAACTCTTCTCTCGTCCCGATATCTATAACTAGGTTCCTATTGTCTGTGTTACATTGTAAGTAGTCGTCTCTACGTCACAAAAAGGATTACAAAAGAGTTAAGTCATGTGATAAGTTACATTTTAATGCCATAATTTGCTCCGCTAATTAAATACGAATGCGAGGTGAGTAACGGATGCAGTGACGCAAAAAAAGGCACAGTATGTCGTCGGCTTCGAATTCGTAAAATGTATAAAAAACTGGAATTTATGCAAGATTCTGTCTGCTTTTAACGGACCTAAAAAATATTTGGAGGTTACCGATCCGTATTTTTTATGTACTATCAGCCTAATGGAACCCTGACCCACCATAGAATGTTGTCACAGTGACATGATAAAATAATTTGTTTGCCACTCCATACGACTTGAATCAGAACGTCACGCTGACACAGTTCTAAGGCGAGTCAGGGTTCTATTGTCCTGATAGTAAGTTTCTCGATTTCTCAGCTAACTTTTAACCAATTTTAATGAGTCTTCCTTTATGTATAGCGCAGTATATTAAAATTTCGTTAAGGTCTGGTCGACAGGGATGGAAAGTCAACGGATCTCCGTAGTAATTTGTACTGGATCCATTGTTTTAAAAGCATTTAATTTATATAACACAAAAATCGGATACGGATTGTCACTATAAATCACCTTCATCAATTGACTATGTAGTATTTTAAATTTGCACTGAGCTTTTGTCAGAAGCCAGGATTTGCCTTTATCCCATCTGTGGATTATCACTGCCATGTGATAATCATTTACCGGAATGATCATAGCACAGGGAGAAGTGGAAGAAGAGCTGAGGGCTTTAGTTTTATCAAGGGGATATCTTTCAGCTCGTGTGGTAGCCGGATTAGAATAGTGCCACTCCGTATCTTTCCGTGGATGTCGTAAAAGCCGACTAAGGTAATAAAGGCGTGTAGTACTGTTAGGCGATGGGCTTGCAATCTGTCACTAATACACTGGTAAACATCTTCGCCTAAGTGTGCAAAATGTGGTTACAGAATTATCAAAAAGTTTTTATAGTTGTTGGAAATTCTGTAGCTCTGCCTACCCCACTCTGGGTATAAAGGCGTGAGTTTATGTATGTATGTATCTTTCAGCTGTCATGGTAATGACTTGGGTAATTGTCCACAGGTCGCGGCGGGGAAGCGACGCAGCTGCTGAAGCGGCTGATCAACAGCAAGCACCTCGGCATGACGGTGTCGCCGCTGCGCGCCGCCGTGCCGCCCGCCTCCGCGCCCAACGGGGCCGTCTCGCCGGTCAGTACATCAGTGGGACCATTTCTCAAAACTCACTAGACTAGCAAACATTCATCATAATAATATCATAAATGCGAAAGTTTATGTGTGTGTTGGTTTGTTAACCTGTCATGCAGCAAAAACTTGCCGAATTTGGAAAAAAATATACATACATACATACATAAACTCACGCCTTTATTCCCAGAGTGGGGTAGGCAGAGCTACAGAATTTCCAACAACTATAAAAACCCTTTGATTACTCTGTAACCACATTTTGCACACTTAGGCGAAGATGTTTACCAGTGTATTAGTGACAGGTTGCAAGCCCATCGCCTAACAGTACTACACGCCTTTATTACCTTAGTCGGCTTTTACGACATCCACGGAAAGATACGGAGTGGCACTATTCTAATCCGGCTACCACACGGCAAAAAATATAATGCTATAATATTATGCTCTGGATCCGTGAAAATTTTAAAGTGCCCGAGGGAATAACGATAGTAAAGAAAATCCACTCGGGCAGAAGTTATGGTGTATACATAAAACTAATAGGGAACAAACGTGAAATTTACCAACGACAGCGACTACCAAGTAGGCTAACCGGTTCATCTAGTCGTCTTTATCAACGTACGTTCGGCCAAATATATGATCTGCTACCCGAGGTTGATTTTTGTTTACACGTCTTAGAACATTAAGGTAGATAATATGCGTCTGTCAATTGAAAGGGTCGACTTCAGGGGCTTTATCGTTTCATAGGAAACTGTGTCAATAGACGTAAACATTAAACGGAGTTCGAACAGATTTAGTCAGTTAACTTTGAGTTGATTATAATGAATTTAAAATATCATAATAATTCATGATTGTTCAAATCGACATAAAGTGTACAGTGCGTTAACTCCAAAAATGGCTTTCTGGTTTGTACTTTTTGTTCACTCGCTCTCCTACTCTATTATCTATCTCTCTCTCTCTCTCTCTCGACTAATCTCGAGTCTACCCGACTTTATCCGAACCCGAGATCATTTCATCGAATTTCATTTCATCGAACGCTATTTTCTGCTGAAGCCATGATGTTTTCAGGATAACTTAAACTTATTAATTACGTAGGTTAGGTTCGGTTAACTGAAAAAGAAACTCATTTGGCGAGAAGTGCCTTTCGATGGAATTAAAATTCTGCGTAAAGATTCGTTGAAAGATGTTTCGATAAATTAAAAGGTTCTCCCCGAAAGATTTAAGTGCTCGTGCACTGTACGATAGTGAAATAAATAAATAAAAGTAAATACAGAAAAGAAGCGACTCCGATAGTTCTTTGCCGTTGTAGTTATTTGTCAAATTAAACGTCGAATAAACATTGCGTAAGATTATGCTTTATTACACTAACTCAAGAACAAAATATTTTTCTGTTTATTGTCGTAATTTTTTAATCTATTGTTGGCGCTTCCGTAAAAAAAATTGATACGTCGTTTTGATAAGTTGGAAATCGTCGGGCATAGCGCAATACCGCGTGAGATGCAATAACATAAACTTTTCTTAGTCAAATTACACATTTGCAGTATTTGCATGTTGTTTCCTTTGGTAATTATGTGTACTTTTTCCGGACAAAATATCCGGCCGAAACTAAATGAGGAAGACCCAAGACCGTAGAGAATGAAGTGCAATAGATGAGGCTTTTACTCAGCATTGGGATACAGCAGGCTAAAGAAGAGAAAGAAAACTTTCCCTGACGAAATTTATCATTTTTTGGTCTTAGTTTCGCGTGTATTATTTATTTTTCGTTTGGAAATAAAGCTCTTTGCCGTTGCCTGCGACTTTGCATAGCGCACGTTTATTGATTAACCGGCGAAGTGTTTCCACGACATTAACAATCAGTATGCCGTATTTCATCCAAAATTTGGAATGGTATCCAAATCCGTACTACTGTCACACCAATCGATCAAGCACATCACCTTGATACGGACAGCCATAAACTTTTACATTATTTATATAACTCACTAGCTCATCTCATCACTATACTGTTTTCAATCCACGACAACGCGCCCCACCACTTGATTTGACGTCACACGATTGCGTAAATAAATGTGAAAAGAATTCTGCCCTCATTAGAAAAAAGGGCGTACGTCTCATAGAATTGCGAATGTATTAGTGACCTTATTTTTGAGAGAAGGCGGTACTATTTGCTTTGACTATCAAATTGCACATGCGTCCTTTTTATTTAGAAAGGCAGAATTAGTGAGGTTGATTGGCAACACTTAACGTTAAACATTAAAAAATAACAGCTTATTACTTATTAATAATTCGCCATCTTGATAAAACTATTGTTACCACTGTATCACACTGCATCAGCACAACTCTTCGATTGACCAACTCGTATTTCACTTCACTGAATCTAGTTAATTAACAACAGCTCGCCACAAACACATTAGTTCTTATCAACAACTTATTAAGTTTCCTGACTTTAATTATATTGACTGATAATAAGACACTTTTTCCTGTCACGCTTTGTAAAACTACATTAAGTCATAAGAGAATACTATCCTTGGATGGTTAATGTTTAAAAAAATGGTTTTGTAATATAATAATAACGAGTGATTTGCAACGAGGTTATTTGAACAAGTTTAGCTTACAATTTTCTCTAGTCTCGTGAACTGTCAGTTTACTTTGTCTGATAAAAAATAAATTTTAAATAAGGACAGACGCCGTCGCCGGTGTTTGCGTAACTGAGTATCTCTATATAGGTGTTACAAAGAGATGAGGTTGAATTAGGTCTTTGTTGTCAGTTCGTGTGTTATGGTAATGACCTTATGGCAGAGTTTTCCTTGTAACCATTGTTTGGGATGTTTGCGTAATCTCGCACCGACTAGGAACCTTGAGCCTTGCGTTTATTTATTTACTTTGTAAGAAGTATATTTATATTGATGCCCTATTTTAAACCTCTGACGGATGAGGTGTTATGTGAAAGTGTTTGTGTGCCTGTCTGTCTGTTATTGCCTAGAGCCGAAACGGGTAAACCGATTTGCGGATCTTTTTGCTGGGTGGCACCTGCCTCTCGAGAACTCAGATTTTATCTAACGTGTGTCGTAAATGTAAAAGTAAAAAAAATATCTCTTGTAATTTTGATGTTTCAAGTCCACCTTTATTAGGTGTTAAAGCAATGTTTTTTTTTTAACCATATTCAAGGCTGTATAATGTCAATGACCTCAGAATGCGATCAAGTCTATACCTAAGTCAATATATTAAACCGGTTCAATCGCGGAAAGCAAGAATTCCGTTATGATTCGATGTGCTTCAAAGCTTTATTGACTTTTGCAAAGTCCCTCGAGAACTTTTTAATTTTCTGCAATTGAAAGTACAGTCGATTACAAAGATATGTAGGTATTCACTTTTGTACCTTATCACCACTCAATACACTAATTTTGGCATTTATTACCTACTAGCTTCTGCCCGCGACTCCGTCCACGTGGAACTCATTTATATCGTAGCTCCATACAAATTTTCGGGATGATTTTCGGGATAAAAACTATTTTATGTCTTTCTCCGGGACTGAAAACTATCTCTATACCAAATTTCATCTAAATCGGTTCAGCGGTTTAAGCGTAAAAAGGTTACAGACAGGCAGACAGACAGACACACTTTCGCATTTATAATATTAGTACTAGCGACCCGCCTTCGCTTCGCTTCGGTTTGTGAGTTTTCTGTAACACCCGTACATGAAACAGGATTTATTATACATAAAAACCTTCCTCTTGAAACACTCTATCTATTAATAAAAACCGCATTAAAATCCGTTGCGTAGTTTTAAAGATCTAAGCATACATAGGGACAGACAGCGGAAAGCGACTTTGTTTTATACTATGTAGTGATTTAAATTGCATTTATAAATTGTCAGCTAAAGATGCACTAACACGAAGAATTTTTTGAGTAATTCTCATTCGTCAACAGTACGGACGTCTCATTCTCTAAATCAAAATTAGAGTAAGATTGGATGGAGATTGTTGCCGGCTATGGATAGCCTTTAAAAGTTTTTCGTGTAAGTGCACCTTAAAGAATGGGAAGTTCCTTAACTTTTGCGTGTAGATTAAGGTTACAGTTTGCAGGCACATTCGCTTATAAATATGTTGCACTTAATAATCTATATTTAGCACATCAATTCTGTTGCAATATAATGTTATCGTGTTACAAACGAAATGGTTTCTTAGATCTTCGGTCACTTACCATCGATTTTACCAAACTGGAATAAGACTTAATCCGAGATTAGTCTATACAAATTCGGCGTTTAATCTAGGTAAACGACCTTATTCTCGTTTGGTCGAATCCGCCCTAAGTGTAATAAAGGGCAAGTAGTGTAGTATCAAGTGCATTAACTCAATAAACATCACAAAAATAGTCAGCTGATATGATAGTGATAGATTAGATATATGTATAACTTTAGGAGAACCGTCTTTGTGACGTGAATTTGATATGGGTTGGTTAAAACCAGGCGATCTGCATCCCAGTCCCTTACCTTACACGAGTACGATTATGAGACGGACTTCTTTCCTATTACAATAGTTATTTATGTAATTGGTACATAAGTCAGTCGTGAAACTACATCAGTACCATCACTGACATTGTTCATAGGCACGCATGACCATGGTAATAAGTTATTGGTAATTTTATTACTCATAAAAATGCTGTAACAATTATAAAAGAATTGAGTTATTACCATTGCAACACTCATTATTAAACTGTTTTCACGTTTCGGTTACGCTAAAGGTGGTATTCTGATACTGTTAACGATATCAACATTAGTGGTTTATAGTACGCGAGTTGAAAAAGATTAATAACGTTGCTCTGATTACATAATTATATGCATCCGAAATAAATAGCTACTGCATTATTAGGGTTCCGTACCCAAAGGATAAAAACGGGGTCCTATTACTAAAACTCCACCGTCTGTCTGTCTGTCACAAGGCCGTATCTCACGAACCGTGATAGCTAGACAGTTGAAATTTTCACAAATGATGTATTTCTCTTGCCGCTATAATAACCAACACTAAAAACAGAATAAATATTTAAGTGGGGTGCCATACACCAAACGTGATTTTTCTTTATTGTGAGTCCGATTCGCACTTGGTCAGGTTTTCCTGATTGTTCTGTTTTCGTTACAGAACGGTGAGTGGGGCACCCGCGTGGCCGGTCCGGCGGGCACGGCGCGCAGGAAACAGAGCTTCCCGGCGCGCGCGCAGCCCGCCGCCGCCGCCGACCCGCCGCAGCCGCTGTGGCCCCAGACCAACGACAACGTAAGCACTTTTTCCTACTCCTGTACTTTTATCTGTCATTTATATAGTCACGAACACTAATATAAGAACATACATAAAATGTCCGCAGAATAATCCAGAGAAAAGTCTATCTTGTCTATGCCCCAAAACAGCACATGTGCGTTTTTGAGATAAAACGATACGGCCAGCTGCCAAAGCTTAGCGTTGCACAATCGAATCATATTTTAACGATTGTGAAATAGGGACTATAAATCACCTAATGTTTTGAGAAATAATTTCAGTTACCTGATTGGTCGATTTTAAAATAGCTGTATTCTGGTTGGTTGATACGAAATACAAAGTTTTTTTAAAAGATTTAAATTAGTTAAAGAGAAACACGTACCTAAAAGAACCTATCGTTCCGTTTGACAGTTGATGTGTATTGTGATTGGTGGATTTAATTTGGTGAAGTATTCTGATTGGTCAAATTAAAATGTTTTGGAATTGTAAATAATTCTATTTTCCATTCCGTCAATTTAAAAACAAAGTAAACCATAGACACATATTTTGTCATTTTCTTGTTTCCCGCTCGTTTGTTGTTCTTTACTTCGTTCGTTCGTTTGTAAGTTTTTTCGCTTAGTTTTGCATTTTATTTGAAACCTAGTCGTAGAAAAAGTATTGTATGCAACGGTGTATAACTAAGTCAAAAAACACTCGTGGCGCTTACCTTTACGATGTTCGCCTTCGGCTCACATCGTAACACACGCCACTCATATTTTTTGACCTCTCTTATACAACTATTGCATAAACTACTATTTCATCACACTTGCTCGTAAATGGTGTTATTCCATGCCTGTATACAGAAGGACAATGGCCTAAATTGTTCCCGCGGGAATTATGGCGAGTTTGTCATCCCTAGGGAGTAATGACTTTCTTTTTAAAATTTGCAACTCTTTCGTACATCATTTCTGACTAAGGAGGTTTAATTTTCAGCCAATTAAATTAAATCGGTTTCTAATTTCATCTTTAAAAATTAGCTATAGACTAACTTACATTACACAAAACCTATACGCTTCATTAAACTTCATTATTTTTATACCTATTTCAAGTTTATATCATCATTTATCATTAATTTTAGTAATTATACATTTTTATCAAATTGGCTAAATCTGGCTCGAATCCAGGTCGAAACTAAACGCAGTTATTATCTGTGGTAGAGGTCACAAAAAAAATATCGTTTCCATTTACGTTCCCGTTCGTCAAAAGTTATTTCTTTATATTTTGCAGAGTTAAAGTGTTTTTTCCTCGCAAATGTGATGAAAACCATTGTGTGTATCACAGGCAGTAAGGGGATTACTAACTCGAGTCATTAAAATTCCCTTCTTACTACCCTTCCCAGTAATTCCCTTCTTACTACCCTTGATGCACAATGTACTATTACTGTGAAACGCATTTCGTCGGTCTAAATTTGACACGTCGTAACTACATTTTTTTGTATACATACATACATTAAATCACGCCTGTTTCCCAGAGGGGTAGGCAGAGACCACTTCTTTCCACTTGCTACGATCTTGACAAATTTCTTTCGCTTCTTCCACATTCATACATCGAGTCATGCACGCACGTTGGTTTCGGGTACTTAAGATTCGGCCCTTTTCCAGTATTTCACCGATTTGACTCGAAAAAGTACGCCTAGGGCGGCCCCTTCCGACCCGTCCACTCACTATCGATGTGTATATCTCTTTCGTCAATCTTCTTTCATCCATCCTTTCCAAATGACCGAACCATCGAAGCATGCCCTTTTCAATCTTAGTCAATACATCATCTTTTTTTCCACATTTCTCTCTGACTTTTTCATTCCTTACTCTATCAATCAGTTTCACACCACACATACTACGCAAAGAGCGCATTTCAACGGCATTTACACGACTTTTATGCTTGTCCTGCCACACCCAACATTCACTACCATACATCAGGGTAGGGGCCAGCACTCCATTGTGAACAGCCAGTCGGGCTTTTTGTGAAATGCCCTGTCTGCTCACAAAGGAGTACAGGGCCCCATTGATTTGATTCCCCGCATTCACCCTCCTCTCGATATCCTTCTCACACTTACCATCTCTTGTAAACACACTTCCCAGGTACACAAATTCGCTCACTTGTTCTACTAATTCACCATTTATATTAATCACGCACTCAGTCATCTCCTCGTCCTTCTCTATCACCATGACCTTGGTCTTGGCAACATTTACTCTCATCCCCTTTCGCTTAAATCCCTCATTCATCACTGTCACCATCTCCTGCAACTCAAGTACCGATGAGGCATTGTATATGGTGACAATTCGGTATACATGGACGCTGATATATCACTGGGTTTCATTAAAGCTGCGCCATGTACACTGGAATGCCACCTGTCACCTGTAATTGTCAAGATGGTGAAATAGGGGGCTGAAATACTATTTGAAACTTTTTGCATAAAAATCTAATTTTATAAATAAATGTAGTCACGGGGTGACACATCTAGACCGATGATATGTGACGACGAGTAGGAATCTGTACAAATGGGTAACTATTGCCCTAAAAGAAGAAGAGCGGAGAAGAAAGCAATAGCTTTTAGGGCTTCGTTTTTTTGTCTGCTAAAGTACATTTTGATTACAGCACGTTATTCACCGAACTGCGGGTATCCATTGTTGGCCTGAATATCTTTTTGGTATTTACATACAAATTGCACGTGATAAAATACTGAAAACAAGTACCATTTCAATGCTAACCATTTATTAATTTAGGATCATCGCATCTTGTTATGATTAATATTTCGAAATGTACAGTGATCTTCCGTTGTCAATTTTCGATTGAACCTTATTTGTATGGTTATAAAATATGGTGTCATTCAGCCAATACAATAAAACAGACTTTTCTGCCATAAGGATTACACTTCCATCATGTTTCCTTGTTATAAGATCTATGCTAATCACTATACATATATGTTCCAAATAAATTAGTAATCTCATTAATCATTATCTTACTCAAGTGTAATGAGAAATTCTTTAACTTTAAACCTTATGGACACTCAACAAAGCTTTTGATATTTTACCTATCGCATAACTTTGGTATTTAAGGACTGTCTAGTAAAAAATCAAGTCTAGTAGTCAATAAAAGCTTATCCCCAACTAGGGTTTGCAATATTCGTTGGTTTTTAATATTCGAATAATATGAATAGTTCAATTTCCGATATTCGAATATTCGAATTTTTCGGATAATTTGAATATTTATTGAAACAAAACGAATTAATGGTTTAATGTTGTAAAATCAAATAAATAGGCCTTAAATATTTAAAAAAAATAGCATTCCGTGGTCAAATTAAATATTATTAGTTATTAATATAGCAAGTAGCAGGAAGCGAGCGACCCAACTACCTACGTCACTCAACTCACTCACTGCTCGTTACTGTAATATATTTTTTTGAGCTAAATTTGTTTTTTTGGGAATGTTAACTTGTAGATACGATTAACTTTAATTAAGTAAAACAACATAAAATAATATAACAACCATAACACAATAACTGAAAAAGAAAACTAAAATTAAATAAAACTAACTCTAAATATATAAATTACCTAACTAAAACATTAAATCTAAGAATGGCCCCTGCGGCATTGTACCAAAGATGCTGGCAGCATTTCCTCGCTGGATGGTTAAACTTATACGTTGAGCGAGGAAACTGCCAGCTCTTCGGTCTCCCGTGACGTCAATGAGCCTCTTCGAAACTTATTTGAAGAGGCTTCGAGCGCTAGGATCCCACGGACCAAGGGTCTCGACACCGAATGGAATAAACATATATTCTGGGCCGAGACCACTATATTTTACTACCTTCATGCTTTCGGCCGCTTCAGCTGCCGCACCAGCCCTATTAGAGGTCCGGTGGAGATGTGATGGGGCTAGCGTGTCTACACAGGTTGCATCCCACACTAGCACTCGTCCCATATTCCACGGGACCAAGGTCATTCCGTCAGGTCTCTTGCCATCATTTCTAGAAATGCCTGTCGGCTCTAAAAGAGCCGGGACCTTTATTGAGGCAAGAGACCGACGAATGATGTCGTTGAGTGCGGCGTGTCCGGAAAAGCGGCCAGCACTTCTCTGGCAAGAAAGTCCGTGATGTCCTAGCCGATCTACGTCACTTCCGCAGGGGCAGCGATGTGGAGCGCAGACCGGGACCACAAGGCGAAGGCAAACTGAAAGTCGGAGTGTGTTAGGGTCTAGGAAAGTTCCAGTGCTTGGCGAGGGATGAGCTTGAAGCCAGTATCCAGCCTCCCTTGTACCGACTGCTAAAATTCTAGCACGATCCGCTGCGCAGCACTGGCTAAGAAGGGAATCAACAGTCAATTTGGGAATTAGTTTTAAAAATCATGTTGTCTCATGTTATATTTGCATTCCAGTTTAATATTTGCTTGCATTTCTCAGTAGGTATGAAAAAAAGCTGATTCCAGCGTTCTATTAAAAGTGGGAAACTATTTCAATCCTTTTTAGTACTATTCAAAATATCCGAATTATTCGAATAAGTAACACTGCCGTATTCGAATTTAACTTGTGTCGGATATTCGAATAATATGAATATTCGAATATTCGAATTGCAAACCCTATCCCCAACGTTGTTTCATATCGTTTCCAGCAGGAGGCACCAGACGCGGCCAACTCGCGGGCGCCGCGCGTCGAGCTGTCGTGCAGCAACTGCGGCACGCACACGACCACCATATGGCGGCGCGACGCGCGCGGCGAGATGGTCTGCAACGCGTGCGGGCTCTACTACAAGCTGCACGGCGTGCCGCGGCCCACGGCCATGCGCCGGGACACCATCCACACGCGCCGCCGCCGTCCGCGCCACGACAAGCACGCGAGGAACAGTCAGTACACACCACGCGTCTATACACATACACACGTGTCCACATTTCAACTTTGCTACAAGCTGCACATTCACAGCTTGACAACATCAGCATTGTGGCTAAACTGGACGTGCAAATATTAATTTACTGTTATTTTTTTCTATAGTCTACTTTTAGGTTTTTTTTTTTTTTTTTTTATCAAAACTACCACGTGATTTCTGCTTTCAACTTCTATTATATCTAAGCAGAACACTGATACGTCAAAGTGCAATAAAACAGTTTTGATTGGCTGTTTAACAATGTCATGTGGTTTTGATTGTTTACATTTTTTTTAAATACCTAAAAGTATAGCCTATAGACACTATTCCAATTCACCCCGTTTGTCAATAAATCTTTTACTTAATTCTAAATTTTTCTTCAGAATTGTCAGCCCTGGCCTCAAAATAAGCAAAATTCTTCATTCTCGATTTCTATATGTCATCTAAGCTACCT
>OZ014445.1:13009158-13040158 GCA_963966035.1 Acleris laterana | reverse complement strand
TTTGTGATAATTGGATGAGCATTGTTTGCGGAACTTAAAAGGCTTATTCCGAATGATGTAGAATGATAACTGTCAATTAAAGTATGCAACGGGACGGGCGAGCTCACAGGCACTGGCGCGCGGCTGCGGCCGCTACCGCTGTGACCAGCCACTGCTCACGACCACCCAGCTACTGTGAGGGCGGTCGTCCGGTAACTATTTGCTAATGTTCCAAATGTCATTAAATAAGTGTTTCTGCAAAACTTGAAAACGTGTCTTAGGCAGGCATTTTTAAATTAATCAAAAGTGTAATTCAAATAAGCAATAATTTCCAACTGAAAGTTTAGGAGGACCATTCGATGAGTTTGTCAGATCATGAATATGTAACTATGTATCTGTATTTGTATATTGTGGTAAGTTTCAGCATAAATTATCCAACTGAGATTGTTCGTGAGAACACGTGGCCGGAATACTCATTGTGAAACATTAATTATTGTTGTATAGATGATAAATAATGTGACTTACGCAGGGATGGATACTTAAATTATTAAAATTTTAACTGATATATTGGCTATGTAGTGAGTAGAATATTTTTTTACAAATAAATAATAGCAGCTACGAGTGTTTTTGATGTTCCTTTTCCTTTAAGCTTATCTAGTGTCGAGCGTTTGTCTGCCAGTTGGCGCGCCTTTCCGGTGCACAGTTGGGCTTAACCAATGGACCCACGTGGCTCACGTGTAAAGTATGTGCGTGCGAAGTGTGCAACGCGGTGGGGCTTTCATGGTCTGTCATAACAATGTACATGATTTTTTTTTGCAGTACCTAATATGGTTATTGAAGCAAACTGTAGCGGAGATCTTGTCACAAACCCGACTTCTTTTTTTATTTATTTCTCTAATATATACTTTGTTACAATTTAGATACTCTTCCCCAAACTGCGATGAGTTTGTTGGCGAAACGGGTGCAGACCCACCCTACCCCCAGGGGTATGGCTAGGGCTATGGTGGGTCCGACATTGGCAAAACTCCATTGACAGATCAGCTCTTGGATACTATAATATTAAATTGTTTGAATCGTCACCGGTTTTACATTATGGTTTAAGAATTCCAATAAACTCATATATTTGAACCGAGGATATTGTAAAACAAACTAAAATTTTAAAGTTGAAACATTGGTATAGACTATAGAGCCATACCGCGAAACCAACAAATTCGAGAAGGCGCAAAAAAACCTATTGTAAGGGAATTCACAGAATATTGCAAGTTATTTAAACCGAAAAGCCGAAAAACCTCATTGAAATCCAAAAATTGAAACAAAATATAACTTACTGCCACTTGGAGACTTTATTGTACATCATATTCTAACAAAACAATACATTTTTTCTTATCCCTATTATACAATTACTCTTATCTACAGGCTGTTGTAGTCTGATCTTGCGACGAACGTACACTTTGCCTTGAGTAGAAATTTACGATTACCGCTTTTATCATCGGTAGCCACTTATTATAATTTTAGGACAATGTTGGTGTTATAAAATCATACAGTCTTACTCAGTTGAATATCTTAAACTCTTCGCTACATATCATATAAATGCATTTGGATCCTAGAAAAATTCAAAATTATCGCTATTACTCTCCAGTCATCAGTTAAATACTTGAAAAGTATACAAATAAAATGATATGCCTGACATCTCGTTTGAATTCGGTTTTCTATGACATGTTGATTAGATGCTTAGTTCGTACTAAGTCACACGTGAAGTGTGCGAAGTAGCGTAGAGTTTAAGACTTGCGTTCGTCCTAATTATTTTAATACAAAACTTTGTAGTTTTAGTTTACTTAGTGATCTTAACGTTTATTCGCGTTACAGCGTGAGAAAAACATTCAGAAAATCACAGAGCAATAAGGTCCAAATTTCAAATTATATCTAGTAAATGAGATGACGGGAATTCTTTCGTGAATGAGATATTATAAATGCACCATTCGTATCAAATCCGTACCAACAATGAATGCAGCTTGCTGTCTTATCCAGTATACCGTAACAATACTTAAAATTTAATTTAATTAACGATAAGGAAAAATCCAAATGCAAAAACTTCAATAGAAATTTATAATCGGCGAGAAAAGCTTACAAATAGTACTTTATACTTGATGCTATAAAAATACAGTTCTACATTATAGTATAATACAAGTTATCAGAGTTATCATTGCCAAATATAAATAAAACAACAATACTAAAATAATACATAGTGTATATTCCTACCAGCAGCGATGTTCAAAACAACTGTCAAATAACAAACAAGTTTAGACCATTTCAAATATTTCCATCCACCATTTTTATTAATTGCCAACATATTCAAAATCATAAACATGCTCGAAATTAGACATTCATTCCGACTGCTCGAAGGTACAAATCTGAACTCGATAACTCACTAGTCCTCGAGGGTAACATTTTTGAAGAGGTAGGACATGGACTCCTTGTTGTGGATGCGGCGGATGGCTTCACTGATGAGCACGGAGATGTCTATGGTTTTGATCTTTTGGCACTGCATCTTCTGCAGCTCGTGCGGCACCGTGTTGGTGACCACCACCTCGTCGATGGGCGAGTCCTCGATGAGCCGCGGAGCGTCGGAGGAGAGAAGTCCGTGAGTGGCCAGGACGTAAATCTTGTACGCGCCGCATTCCTTCAGCACTTCGGCCGCAGCTACGAAAGATGCTACGTCGTCGATCATGTCGTCCTGGTAATCAATTATACGATAAAAATCAAAAATCAAAGTCAAAATTTTTATTTGCTAAAAGTAACAACAGTAAAAGTAAGTTTGTTTTGTTTATTTGATAACGATTAGATTAAACTAATGTAATATGACAATTTATTATTTATTTTATTATGTGACAGTTTTGCAGACTATTTTTTAAGAAAAATATGTAATTATTTGGTTAATAAATAAACAATAATAAATAATAAATAAAAATAATTTTCATCCAACTTGGACTTTCACGTGATCGACCCGGGGAAATCTTTAAGTATATATTTTTGATGACAATGGGTGTGGGCACTTTCGCTAACCAGTTAAGATATAAATTAATTAGTACACAACTCCAAAATGGACTTCTAACACCTTAAAATCCGTTTCAAATCTGTGGGGATCATTCTCACGTTCTGTTCCGTATATTATCCACATAAAATTGTATAAGTTTGAATTTTGGACATCAATTCAATTTACGTTAAAAATTAACTTATTACTTTGACCCCCTTACTAATAAACGTTGAGTAGCGGTGGTATAGCTATACAATGTTTTGTCCTTATCTGTCAAATTCAAATGTCACAATGACAGATAAGGACAAACCATTGTATAGCTATACCACCGTTACTCAACGTTTATTACTAAGGGGGTAAGACTTTAAGGCTGCGTTTCCACCACCGCTGTGCGAGGCAGCGAAGCGGTGTTGCGAGGAAAATCCAGCTAGGATAGTGAGGTTAGTAAAACAAAATAATCCTATTGGTGGATTTTTCCTTATGAGGGGACGGCTACACTTTTGCACCTTAGCTCATTCAAATACGGTGTAAAAATAGTATTTACATAAATATGTTTGTACTTGAACGTTCTATGGACATCAAAAAACCATCTGAATTGAGGATAAGTGTGGTATCGTAAAAAGGGGTGAGTTGGTTATGTCCCTACTCATCCCTTAATCTCTACTCACCCCTTTTTACGGTATGGAAAAGAGCGCCATTTTGCATGTGGAAGGAATGAGTGTAGATACGTACCACCATGATGGCGATCCGACCACCGACGTCGCCGACGACGTTGATGGGAGGCTTCTCCTTGGCCGGGTGCGCCGGCACGCCCACCGACACGTCCATGGTGCGGGAACGGTCCACACTGCAACAACGATGTTGTTTACTGTACAGCTAGAACAACTTGTTATTTCTCGCCTGTTGCTAAACTATTACGTGTTTTGTTTTGACGACGAACAAATCGTAGGCAAGTTTTATAGTACGAGGGCTGCTACTTATGTAACCGGAATAGAAAAAATAAACAAACGTACATGGCTAAATATGGTTTTATTGTTTTTCGAAGTATTCTCCGTGATAATCGATGCACTTTTGCATACGTTGAAACCAATTTATAAAGCACTTTTTCCACTCTGACTGAGGTATCTCCAAAACGTGCTGTCTGAACGCGTCGACGGCATCTTCACGGGTCGAAAATCGTTGACCACGTAATTTATTCTTTACATTTGGAAATAAATAGAAATCATTGGGTGCCAAATCAGGGCTGTAAGGTGGATGACCCGTTAATTCTATATTTTGACCTTCCAAAAATCGAGTCGTTTCACGTGATGTATGACAGCTGTGAGCTGGCGTTATCATGGTGCAGAATGATTCTCCGTCGCTGGTTGTTTTTCCGTATTTTTTCAAATACTTCCGGCAAACAAATGGTCGTGTACCACTCCGAATTAACCGTTTTACGATTCTCTAGGGGCACTGTAGCCACATGGCCATTAATACCAAAAAAGCAGGCCACCATTTGCTTCAAGGTGCTTTTTGCACGAGTTACTTTCGTAGGGTTCGGCTCATTTTGAAACACCCACACCGTTGATTGTTGTTTAGTTTCGGGATCATACGCATAGATCCAGGATTCGTCACCTGTGTAGATATTATAAACAGCTTTTGAGTCACCACGGTTATATTTTTTCAACATTTCCTTGCACCATTCGACGCGAGCCTCTTTTTGATCCTTAGTTAAGTTGTGCGGGATCCAAAGCGAACAAATTTTTTTCACAGCTAAGTGTTCATTAAGTAATTACTCGGATACCTTTGATCGAGCAATCTGTATCTATAAATTGCCGTGCCATTAAAAGGTATGTGACGTCGTTGGGTCTCTATTGACTGCCATAATTATTTTTAGTCATAATGTATTTCAAGTCATAATTTTCGCAAGTCATAATGCATTTTTCTCAGGACATGGTAATTTTTTTCAGGATTTTTATAAAACTAACCTAACCTAACCTAACTAATCTACACGAGAAACGTTTAATAAAATCTGTAACTTCAGCCTGAAAGAAGTTATGACAGCAAAAAGTATGACTAACAATATATTATGACCAACAATATGTATAGCAGTCAAAGGGATCCAGACGTCGTCACTTCAGAAAAGCTCAATCAGTTTGGCTCATTACATTATCATGTTATCAGGACCAGGATGTCAGGTGCCACCAGCTAGTTTGCTATTTAAATTTAATTGGAGATGCAACAGTCTAACTTTGAAAAGAGAGAAAACTGGACTCACCTCTGTAAACAGGGCGGTGAATACCGTCCATCCACCTCGTCACTCTCCGACTCCTTCTGCTCCCCGTGTATGACGGCGATGGCTAGCCGGAGCCGCTCAGCGTACGACGTCGCCTTCTTAGCGGACCCGGGGTTACGAGCCACTATCACCGAGTTGCGATAGTCTGGAATCTGTCAAATATCAGAATGGTTTAACACATTGACAGAAAAGTACAAGACTAGCGGGTGTTCTATGATGTTTTGTTCCCACGCCGTACTACCCGATTTGTCGGGTACTACTCGTATTGTACTATTTGACGCTACGCGTGTAGTAGGAAATTTGTTTCGTGGACTTATTTACATCTGAATAAATTAAATATACATATAACTAAACCACCGCAGGGTATAAAAGTCATTGGACATTACAAACGCCTCTGTTCAAAGGGAAACATTGAAAAATGTATCATACTAACACAAATCAAATCTCACTTTTAAATGTTTCATTTTGATCTGAGGCAGTGTTGATCTGATACTGGGGCCTTGTAGTGTGCAATGCAATGACATTTTAGCCTCCTATCTATAGCACCAAGTTCTCTACTCCAACAGTTAACTTCGTTTAGCTCTTTCCGTAACTTCGTAAGGCCCAAAGTCCTAAATACAGGACATTTGTCAAAGTGACTTGAGGTGCTGGCAGAATAACAGCGTTGTGACCTTGCGTCACAACACATGCTGAGCTAGAACCTATTCAATTGCACACTTTGCCGGACTACGGTGCACACAAGTATGTGCTCTGCTTTGTACAACTGCCTAGTTTTCGACAAACTGCTTTTTTTAAAATAAATAATTGTTCTGTAAAACACTGTTACTTTCGCTGTGTGCATTCTCTCTGAATAAATTGATTTTCTTTCTTTCTTTCTTACTTTAGTTGACTGACATAAGATTCTTTTTCAAACTAACGAAATTTGACATGGGACTTACTATTCCTAGTAACCAAATTTTAAATATAATATAAATATAAATATAAGGGGACAATCTCACACCAATTGACCTAGTCCCAAACTAAGCACTAGGCTTGTACTATGGGTACTAGACAACAATATAAATACATATATAGAGAAATATATACTTAAATACATAGAAAACATCCATGACTCAGGAACAAATATTCGCGCTCATCACACAAATATCTGCCCTTACCGGGATTTGAACCCAGGACCACTAGCTTCGTAGGCAGGGTCACTACCCACTAGGCCAGCACGTCGTCGAGGTGACAAAAATGACAATTTAATTTAATTTATTTTATTCAATAACAATGAAACCAACTTACACTTTCTTGAATGTACTGCAGCAAAAATGGTGAAGCTCTCAAATTGTCAACTGGGCATTCATAAAAGCCCTGTATCTCCTTCTGGTGGAGGTCCATGGTAATGATATGAGTGAGGCCAGACTTGCACATCATTTTGGCAAGTAGCTTTGTAACAATACAGCCACGTTTCCTCATCTTACACTGCTTGCTGTACGGCAGATATGGAATGACGCCGACAATTGATCGAGCTGATGAAGTTTTGCAGGCATAAGCCATTATCAGAAGTTCCATTATGTTATTGTTAACATCCCTGAAAATGATTTATTGAAAATAACTTTTAAATTTTTCTATACTTGTCTGTGCCACCCGGCCATGCTTCCTCAGTATGATGCACGCACAATCAAGATATCCAAGAACATCAGAACTAAGACTGTCCCGCATGGGACATTTAACTTTGATTCAAAAATCAGCCTGGCAAATGATGCTCACTATGCTAATAAAATCAAAAGCTTTTATTTGTATAAAGCCATTTCGTCAGTGCGCGTGCAATACCGCGTAAGTAAAAAAATCATGTAGTTGCAAAATGTACCTTACTGACTTAGGTGCTAAGGTGTACTTTGCAACTTATTTAATTTGTTAGTTACGCGGTATTGCAGGCGCACTGACGATTTCCCCCCAAGTACATAGTCTCAACCAACATGCACCTTCTTACATTCAAAGTACCAAGTTCTAGTCTTAATAATTATTTAAATACCTACATTCGAAATTTGAGCATACAATAGACAAAGTAATTTCAAACTTCAGTTGACCTCAATCATTTTCTAAAGTTAAACTTGTGTAGCATAGTTTACTCATAATAAAATTGGCATTCTATTGTAATGCACATTTGGACCATAAACTTGTTTTATAGAGTAATACTATGAATTTTCCAATAAATGCTACCATGCTAGCTCTCATAGTAAGCATGTTGCACAGTATTGTACATTGCAGTAAGTAAATTAATTCAGTTTGATAATAACAAATTCACTTACTTTGTACCAGTTTGAACTATGTAGATGTTTTTCCCCCGGATAGAGTCTGCTATCTCCACCATGGTTTCTCTGTTGGTTTTGTGGTACACCGAACAACCCCCTTTGCGGACCCCCAGGCGACTAGACAAAGTACCAAGACAGATGATCAATAATACAAATTATAAACGAATATTCAAGGTCATGGCCAAATCAATCAAACAACATGAGTGCATAGGTTAACCTAAAACTGTATTGATCAATAACACTGTCGTTTCTTCAGTCTGTTACTAGTAATACTTACTTAGCGATCAGGTCGGCCAACTCGGGGTGCGAGTTGCCGCTGAGAATCACAATGTCCGACGTGGGGTTACCCTCCATATTGTTCTTCCGCGACCGATTGAAACCCACCAACCTACAACATTACATTATCGAGCCCAATTAGCGACTGGCGACAAGTATCAGCACGAATTAGATAGGTAGGGGACGTCACGAAGGAGCAAGAAGAAAAACAATAAACCTGGTTTTGTTGAGTAACATAATAACCTGATGGCCTAGTACAGTAAATCAAAAATGAAAATTACTTTAAATACGAGCAAATTTGCAGTTATCCTTAAAAGCAATACAGCTCGGGTTTCAGATTTTCCAATTTTTCATGAAAATTTTAACAAGGGTAATTTATATACGTCTGACGTACATGCGGGAGGAAACCACAGATCAGACAATATCTGTTATCTGACTGATCTTTACTTACTTTATTAAAGTAAGTAATAAAACTATTTTAGCAAAAAACTTTAATTAAATGCTTATTCTGAAAATCAGGATCTTCAGATCTCAACATGAATTTGACCGTAAATTAATTTATCAGACTTCACTTAATGCCTGTGCTTTTATTTCTGCGTACAACAGAGCGAGTCGAACTACAACTGTCAAATATTTTGACAGTGACACTTAACAGACATGGTTGTAAAGTGGTTGTAAACAAATGGTTAGAAAGCATGGTTATTGGTTACCTATTTTGTTAAATAATTTATAAGTATGGGTCTAACCAAGCAATATTTGCGCTATGCGCCCAGTGGCACGTTTAATATAATTGCCAGTGCAGACTGCAACAGCACTCATGTGTCTCTAAATGGTGTGAGCGGAAGATACATAGCAGTGGGTGCGTGCGAGCATGTTATTATTTGGGACATGCGTCTCGGAGAAAAGGTATAGCACACAGTGTATGTATAAAGTTAATTTGTACCTTGTCAGTCCAGTACTAATATACGTAATACTTTTAGGCACAAGTACTCCCAGGCGAGAATGTGGTGGTGTCTCAGATCGCGGCGAGCCCCACCGGCAATCACATGGCAGTGGGCTATGTGGACGGCAACATCAGTGTGTTCGAGTTGACCAACAACGAGGTGGTGTGCCAGTTTGCGGGACACAAGTCTGCAGTCACATGTCTACAGTATGATGAACAGGGCCATCGGCTGGTGTCTGGCTCAAAAGTAAATCTTTTCAATTAATATTGTCATCTACTATTGCCATATATTCAATAATTGCTATATATTCAATAAAATTACTAAGGAGGTGTAATTGCTATTCACAGGACACAGAAGTGATTCTCTGGGATGTAGTGTCAGAGACAGGTATAGCCAGATTTAGTGCTCACAAGGGGGTGATAACAAGTGTGCTGTTCATCAATGGAAAGAACTGTGTAGTGAGCTCATCAAAAGATACATTTGTTAAGTTCTGGGATATAGAAACCAAACATTGTTTTAAGACTTTGGGAGGACACCAAATGGAGGTATTCAATCATTTGTTTATAAATCTGCATCTCACTTCTCATTGTAAATGTAAACATTGGTAACTAAATCCTGAAAATTTTAAAGCTAGGCTAGGTATATGTAGTATTTACAATCATTAGAAAAACTTTCCGTATTTCATAATAAAAAAAAGGATAATTATTTTATAGATGAATTAGCGAGAATGTGGAATTGCATATGTAGTGGGTGTTGTGTTTATAGGCAAGAGAAAGAGAGAGAGAGAGAAGTACTTTAAGTATTTTTCTCTCGCTTTGTCTTTCCTATATACACACAATACCACTACATAATTATGCAATTCCACGCTCTCGCTAATTCGTCTATAATCCCTGGATAGCGTCACTAGGTTTGCACCATTGTTGTATTTATGTCATGTTAAAGAAATGAGTGTAATTGAGCTGTCACAGGCATTGTCTTAGAATAATCAGAGTATAATAATAGGGTTAAATTACCTTCTTATCTAATATACAAGATAAATAAGTGTACAATGAAACTTACTACTGGCTTGAAAACCATTTTTAGGACTGAAATGAAAATCTTGTGAGATGATTTTATTTGGTCTTCTCAGTCAAAATAAACCAAATCTACATTTCTAGAATGCAAATACAAAACTTCACAAAAAGTAGTATTATTTTGCAGCTGTTACACATTGTGCAAAGGTAGTGTTAATAAATTAATCTATTACAAAAGATGGTTATTTCAGGTCTGGTCAGCAGTGCTGATGAAGGAGGAGCGGTATTTAGTGACCGGTAGCGGAGACCAGGAGCTGCGTGTGTGGAAGCTGAGCTGGGGTGCTGATGTCAAGCAGGAAGACAAACTGGCACGACAGCTGGAGATCGTCAAGTTGGAGGAGACGGACAATTTGGAGGATAGCTCAGTATGTTCTCAGCTATTTTCATTTAAAACAAATATTAATAACTATAAATTATTATTTTGGGACAAGTTCTCATAAATCAATCTAGTTCCAAACTCAGCTCTATGCTTGTACTATGGGTACTAGATAATGATAAATGCATCGAAATATAATAAGTATGGAAGAGTAATCGACGCTCAAAATCTGCCCCACTGACTTAGTGCCGGCGGGGGTGGAGCTATTAATGAGTGCCGAACTGTCTATCAGTCGACTTTGTGACGTAGTGTCAAACAGTTGTTTACAATCACAAAAGAAAAAAATCTATATTAATGATTACCGGATTTAAATGACGCTGCAACCATGCCAAGTTGCATTGTAAATTGGTGCAGGACCCACACAGATACAAAACAAAGCGATATTTATTTTCATTAATAAGTTATTGAATTTTTAATATTCCCATACCGAAATGTCATGGCCGATGTTATGCAATATATCTTTGAAAAATGTGAATTACAAGCAACTACTTCGAATGAATAGGAAATTAAATTTAATGTCATCTTTACTATCGTTAGTTTAAGTACATAATAAAAAAAACGAAATATGACCTTTTTAAGTTATCCAAAAAATTAAGAACGCCGTCTGGCTTGGGTGCGAATTGCGAAACGAGAATTGCATGCCTAGCAAACATTCCAGGATTTGCAGCATCCATTTTGATGAATCGGATTATGTCATCTCAAAAACTGGAAAACATTTTTTAAAAGTCACAGTGGTCCCAAATTGTACAGTACGTTTTACAACTTTATAATAGTAATATAACATAAGTACCTATGTTAAATTATCCAAGGGGAGCAATCATTCAATTATATAAAAAAATATTAATAAAATTCATTATTCAATTACTGTGTTGTTTTTGTATTAAACCATCCACGTCAAATGTTGAAAGATATGGCCGCGTTCAAATAACCCTTATGAAAAAAAAAATTGACAAATGGAAATCTTGTGTCAGAGAGCTTGTGACCAATTGCAGATTTTTGTCTTTCAGACGGTATAAAACCTTACTGAAATTACTGTCTACTCAAACGTTATACCAGCATCTGACATAAATGACTTCATACCTTAACTCAATTAATATTTAGTTGATTATTGAAACCACTCGATACATAAGATCTTTTCATTTCAAAAAGTGGGCGTTTTGGAGCGGATTTGTCAGTCGTTTTTGTTAGACGTTACTCTTCCATACTTATTATATTTCGATGGATAAATGCTACTTATTTAGATGCTTTTTTTTTTTTATTAATGTAAAAACACAAATTACATAGGGTTAGAAAAGTTTGTCCCCTTAAACCATGCAGGGTTTGTGAGGGGGCCGAGCTGCTGGTTTAACACATCTCGTAACGTTAAAGTATGCTGTATTATTATTTTTAATAACTAAGCTAATTTACTTGTGACGTAAAGTGTAAAGTGATTCTTAAGTTTATATTTAAAGTTTGTTTTGTAACTTTGAGCCTAGTGCGTTAATAAGATGAGGAGCTAGGTAAGCACTGGTTCTTTGTCCATAGCAGCCCACATCACATAATGTTTTTCCCCTAATATATTTAAGATGATGAAACCAGTGATGGATATAGACTAATAATGGATACTTGATTCTTATTTTGCAAAAGATACGGCTTATTCATTTGCTTAACAAAAAACAATTTAGGACTGTATGATCTTTGAATTAAGAGTTAAGTGTTAATTATTGTTGCCTGTCAGCTTAAACTGTCCAACACTGGTGCCATCCCCTTACCATGGTAACATCCTAAGAACAGTTAGTTTCATAGGCAGGGTATCTAGACTCTAGCAGAATTTTAACCACTTTCATTTTTTCTTTTGGATAACTACACTTTTAATATATTATTATAAATAGACGCGTTTTACCTACCAATAAAACGCATATTAATTTACTTACCTTATTCGAAGCTTATTTAATTGAGATAGGCACTACGTTTCCCGCCAATTTCCTTTCTCTTTCTATCTTATCTCCCATCTCTTTCCCTCGTCCCCACCACCTGGCAGTGGGGATGTAGCTTTCTTGCTAATCCTTTGAAATTGAATACTTCATTGGATCGAAATTAATCCAGCAGGCAGAGGTTACTCATAAGCTTCGAATAAGGTAAGTAAATTAATATGCGTTTTATTGGTAGGTAAAACGCGTCTATTAATTTGACTTGACCGTTATTCGAAGCTTATTTAATTGAGATCTGTTTGTTATCGCCTGGTGGTGGCAGAGATGGATGCCAATGTGACAGAAAAAATCTACTTGGGATTTAAGTTAAAGACAGTAAACAGTATTTAGTGAATCATATTATAATTTCAGATGAAAAAACGTCCGTTGAAACAATGCGTATATGGCAGCATTAAAAATCAAGAGTAATTACAGTTCATTTTCAGTAATTAATCTCTCAGAGTAAAAAAGAAAAATTATCATATAAACAAAAATAAAACATAAGTAACAGTCTCTTTACTTCTAGAACACAAATTAACTCATTGAAACAAAAATATCATATAGAAAGAGATGACTGTGTGGGAATAAAATTATCTTCTTGAATTGAATATATATAGATATATCTCATATGTAGGTATAATAAATAATTCCACATTCTGATACCTATATAGCTAATTGTCCCTTAATCAACAGGACGAAATAAATGAGACAAATTAAGAGAGCAATCTGAATTAGCAGCAGGCATTATCTCTCGTCTGTAGAATTTGCTAAATGTATTTTCTGAGCGCCAATTTCCTCGAGACAAAATATCCTCCACAGGTACGTTGTCCACCCAATTTCTGGAGGCAACCGCTGCGCGGGTGCTTCCGGGCGATGCCGATATACCTGCATCTCTAAAAATTGATTTTATCCAACCCGCTATTATAGCACGGGAAGCTGCTTTCGCTTTGCCTCTGAAGGTGATAAACAAACTATTACAACTAACCGCCTCTCTTCTATCCTTTAATAAGTCGATTACTTTTTGTATCCAATAAATAGGGTCCAAACTCTGACAGGTAGTGTTACGAAACAACTTCCAACCCGATTGTTTATAGGAAGCACAGTCGGTTTTAGATCCATACACTGGCCAAAAAATAATAGAATCATCTTCCATTAAACAATGCTGGAGGTCAACATTAAGTAGTGTCAAATCGTGGATTCTTCGACCCGAACATAGAAGGAGTAGTAACGCTGCTCTTCTGCACGCCTCGAAGATGCTCTCCTTATTAGTCTTGGTTTTCACTAGATGTTCTGTAAGAGTATCCGTATTCCAAATAGGAGCTTTTGCGCTAACTGGATGTATTAGAGATATCGATTTTAAAACTTGTTTAACCAACGCATGAGTTCTGATGCTATTAGCATAATCTACGTTACACAAAGTTGACACTACCGACTTATGCAGGAGAATAGTATTGTAAGATAGGCCTTCAACAAGATGAAGGTCAGATAGGAATCTGGCAACGTCTGCGCCTGATGGCCTTGTAGAATCAATCTTTTGCTGAGCAGACCAAATCGACCATTTCTTCCATGCTGCGTCATAAGTTCGACGAGTAGAAGCACGCCAAGATGCTTGCAGTAGGTTTATTTGGTCAGAATTCCAACCTGTCAAGCTTTGTGACCACCCCCACATCTCCACACCTCCAGAATCATTTCCTGTACCGACGGAGGTGGCAAGCCTGTACTTATGTCTACCAGGACTTTGTCGAGGTGTCGTAACGTGAACGGGGGTGCTAGTGCGCGCGCTTTGACATCCGCTCGCCAAAAAACCTGGTGCCAACGCGGTATTACTAACAGGTATGTTCCGGTGGCTTCGTTTAAGTGAGCCAGTACCTTGGGTATCAGGTACGGAGGAGGAAATATCCATGCCAAGTCGTAAGTCCAAATCCGAGAAAAAGCGTCGTGATAAAGCGCCTCCCCGTCGTTCTGATCGAGTGTTACGTAGTTGGATACCACATGCGCTCTCCTGGATGCAAACAGATCTATCCGGGGTATGCCCCACTTTGAAAATATCTTTTTCGTGCATTGGGGGAGTAAATGCCATTCTGGAAGAACACGTAACCTCGACAGATGGTCTGCGTGGCTGTTGTATCGTCCCGGAATGTAGGATACATTTAGGTGAATTTGATGCTGTTCCAGTAGAAGGAATACTCGATAGGTTAACTCCAAGAGCAGGTTTGACCTTGTTCCACCTTGGTTGCGAAGGTAGGCTATTACGGTTTTGTTGTCGCTCTGTACCAGGACCGTAGAGCCTTCCAGGTACTGACCGTGATCTTCTAAGACTTTTAATACTGCTAGCATTTCCTTTTGGTTGCAGTGTAAGGACTTTTCCGGTTCTGTCCAATGCCCCGATAGAGACTGACCGTCCAGCTGTGCTCCCCAAGCGAGGTCCGACGCATCCGTCGCCAAAAAATGAGTTGGAGGAGGGTAATGTATCAACGAAGGACAATGGCAATGGCGTGACCACCATATTAGATTGTTCCTGGCGTCGATAGGCACAGCGTAAATTCTCTTCGAGAACTCTGGGATTGATATCAAGAGCTTTAAAAGGGCACGGTAGTTCAGCCTTCCCAATGGGACTGTAAAACTGGCATAGTTCAAACATCCGATTAGCTTTTCTAAATCTTTTCGATTGGTCCTGTTGTCGGTCATCATCTGACGAATTTGGGCTATAAGGTTTGGTAATTTCACCGTGGGAAGACTTTTGAGGTTCGTCCAAGGATCCCAGTAAACGCCCAAATATACCAGTGCTTTTTGAGGGGTTAATATGGACTTGTCGTGGTTGATTAACCAGCCTAGCATTTCTAGTCTTTGGGTCACTATTCTCACGTGTTGACAGAGAATTTCCCTGCTTTGGTGGGCAATCAAAAAATCGTCGAGATAAACAATGACTCGTATCTCCAGTTCTCTCAGAGTCTGCGCTATCCAATTCGTGAAAGATGCGAATACTTTGGGCGCCGTACTTAGGCCGAATGGTAAACACGTCATTTCGAACAGTGTCTGTTTGTATATAAGGCGAAGAAACCTTCTGTGAGTTTTGTTTACAGGTAGATGAAAATAGGCCTGGGATAGGTCTATCTTGCATAGCCAATCCTTTGATTGAATAAAGACAGGCACGCGGTGCACATTTAACAATTTGAACTTTTCGGTGATGATAAATTTGTTCAGGGCTTTTAGGTTCAAGATTGGGCGAGCAGTGCCGTCGTTTTTGGGAACGAGAAATATTTTGGAAAGATAACTTGGTGAAGTCGCGACGGACTCCAAAATGCCCTGACTCACCATCTGATTGATTACAAGACTCATTTGTTTCGAATGTGGACACTCGAATGCGTTTTCGACTAAGTTCGGATAAACAAGGGGCGGTATCTGGATAAAAGGTATGCGATACCCTCTCATTATTTTTAATAAATGATGGGGAGCTTTCATTATTTTCCAAATCTTGTAAAAATAAGCTAGGCGTCCCGCTTTGAACTGCGAGTCACAATTTGCCTCGTTTGTTATGCTTAGGTCTCGAGGCTGAGGGGGACGATTTACGCTTGTGCCCCGCGTAATGCGCTTTTCTTTGATTGTATCTCGGTTGACGGCCTCGAAAGGAGTTTTGGTTACTCAAAACAGCATTATGACGTGACGCCTCACGCGAGCCGTTATACCCTTGCGAAGGGTCATGATTTTGATAATAGCCACCCTGCGGGGTTGGAAAGGAATGCGTATGTGCATGATTGTAACGAGTACCCTGCGAGAATACTTTATGTGATGCCGCTCCCTGCGAGGGAGCGCTTGAAGCCTTAGAAGGGCCTGCTTGCGAACCAGGCCTTATTTGCGATGGTGATGGCCAAAAACATTTACGAACTCCACCGTATTTTTCAATAGCGGCTGTAAACTGCTCTTCGTGGAACAATGATGTTCCCGATGGAGGGATCCTCCGTAATGAAGACTTGACCAGCGGGTCCTTCACATGTTTCGTGATTCCATTGCGCCTCATCTGTATTACTTCAGCTCTGTGGCCGCAGATTAACTGTAAAAAATCTTCGGAAACTTTACAAAGCTCGCCACCTAAAAATACACTGTTAAGCTTGTCTCGTAAGGCTTCATGGGTGAACTCTAAGCCGACACGTGCCCAAGCGAGGACATCTTGCACTGCTGCATGCAGTGCTTCCTGCTGCTTTATTGCACAAAAAGCGAGGGCACCGAATGCTCGATCTGATTGCACTAAATGAGGGTTCAAGTCATATTGTCTTACCTCTTCGTTAGATTCCAAGTCGGTATAGCCTGGAGTATGATTATATAGTTTTTGCAACTCAGCATAACGAATATTGTACCATTCCTTACTGCCAAACTGTTGTATATCACACAGTAATTTGAGTTGCTCCTCCGACGTGCGCGGCATTGTCGGTTCCTTAAGCTTAGTCCTTAGACCAAAACTAAATTCGACTGGGGCCTGCGATTCATCCAAAACTTTCGGCAGCGGCTCATTTTCTGTATATAGTTCCCTGCTACAATCTGAAATCATTGAAACAGTGTCGCAACCGCGGTTAGGGTTACTAGCGCTAGCTAACTGCGTGCGTAACTCATGAACCTGTTTTGACAATTTGCGCAATTCCCTGCGATCGGCCTTTTTTGTGGCCCCTCTTTTTTTAGACTTGCGATAACGCTTGCGCTTGGAGTCCAACGCCGAAGAGTCAGACGAACTGCTACTACTACTGCTTGACGAGCTGGGGCTGCATGAGCGCGCCCGCGCCCGACTCGTGGTGGCTTGTGTGCCTGATGTGGCATCAGGCCTCCCGTCGACATCATCCATGATACTATATTTAAATGACACCTTAGGTTAAGTTTAACACAGCAAACGAACGGAAAATCCGTTAAAATGTCTTAACCTTTAAAAATAAAAAACAAAAATGAGGGTAGTAAGTTTTCCGCTCAGAACTTAATAATGTGCAAAAAATAACTTGAGCGAAGCTAAGTATTCCTATAAATGCACTTCATTGTTATCTAGCAGATAGTAATATTATACTGGAATAATAAAATCAAAAACTTACGTGAATATATGTCACAATTTGCTTTGCGAAATAATAACTTTTTATAAATGTTGGTTTCAAATAACCGAATACTGTAATTGTAAATCACTACCACTGTTACCAGTAAGTCTTCCGTCGTCTTTTGGTGAGCGACCGTTCACGGCGGGAAACTAGACGCCAATGAAGTATTCAATTTCAAAGGATTAGCAAGAAAGCTACATCCCCACTGCCAGGTGGTGGGGACGAGGGAAAGAGATGGGAGATAAGATAGAAAGAGAAAGGAAATTGGCGGGAAACGTAGTGCCTATCTCAATTAAATAAGCTTCGAATAACGGTCAAGTCAAATTAATGAGCACTTTACACTGTACTGTTGACAAACGATTATTAACACTGGCAATACCTAATTTAATATTTCTGTTTTAGGTCTTACAATGTCATCAAGTAGGCACCCTGATGCGCGGTGGCAAAGGACGCGTAGTTGGCCTCACGTCAGATCTAGGGCAAAGCATACTAGCTTGCTATGGAACGGACGCCTTGCTAGAAGTATTCGCATTCTGCTCAGACGAAGAGGCAAAGCAGAGAATGAGCAAAAGAATCAAGAAGCAGAGAAAAAAGTTGGCGTAAGTATTCACTTAAACAATATCTCAAGAACAAGTATATAGGTACAATGATACACCAAGATGTACTGTACACCAAACTACCTTTAAAGTGACATTATTACTATTGATGATGAATATGATGATGATGATGATGGATAACAATCTTAGGTAATCTAATCTACATTACCTAATTTAGTGTCCCACTGGAAAGGCAAATGTTATGTCTCCACTAATCTCTAGATGGATATGTTTTGGGCATGCTTCGTTGGTTCGGTCATTTGGAAAGGATGGATGAAAGAAGATTGACGAAAGAGATATACAGATCGAAAGTGAGTGGACGGGTTGGAAGGGGCCGCCCTAGGCGTACTTTTTCGAGTCAAATCGGAGAAATACTGGAAAAGGGCCGAATCTTATGTACCCGAAACCGACGTGAGTGCATGACTCGATGTATGAATGTGGAAGAAGCGAAAGAAATTAGTCAAGATCGTAGCAAATGGAAAGAAGTGGTCTCTGCCTACCCCTCTGGGAAACAGGTGTGATTTAATGTATGTATGTACGAGTATGCTTTTGTGTGATGTATGTATATATGTTTTTTCTTTTTGGTTCCAATGTTGTTAACTTTGTAGAAAACTCAAAGAAGCGGGCGAGGTGGACGCCGACGCAACAGAAGTGCCAGAATTATTGACGCTAAGCGATGAGGTGCGTCGCCTCACATCGGTCCGGCTCGAAGCCAAGGTCAAGTCGAGTACGTTGCTACTAGGGGTGACGGGCGAGCTAAGAGTTGGAGTCACCCTGGCCCATAACTCAGTAGAACTGCACAGCTTGAAGTTGGGGGAAGAGAATGAAGGTAAATATTGATAAATGTTGTCATTTAGTGTAGATTTTTGAGACTAATTTGACAAGAAAATTCGATCTTTTTCGTAAAAGGAAGACGCACTTATGTGGAAGAAACATATGAATTGATTTATAAGCTTGTAAAATGTGTTTACAGTGAAATGTTTGAAGCAAATCAGACTGCCGGGTCACCAGAAAGAGCCGCGGTGTGTCGCGATCAGTTCCGACAACTTGGCCGTGCTGTCTGCTTCCGCTGATTCTATTAAACTATGGAACAGGTACATGAAGTATATTCTGTTACTTAAATTTAATAAAAATGAAGGCAGGTTTTATGAAGAAATCTAACAGAAAACAAGCTCTGGCGCAAAATCTAATAATCAGACGGACAGACTGACCGAGATTCTTATGTTGCTACGCCCTTGCAGGGCGTCACATGAATACCTTTTTGTCATTCCATCTTTAATACTTGTAATGTGACATGCAATAAACGATTTGAATTTGAATTTGAGCCTAAACTGCTGGACCTTTCTAGAGAACATTCCTTGCGTATTCACCTTTTGACCTACCTATGTGTAAAAAAAATTTTTTTTATTGTGGGTGTTTTCTTATCTTGTATGATTAATTAGAGTGTTCCTCTAGGCCAAACCAAAGCTGTCTCCGCACGATCTCGGTAGAGGGCGCGCGGCCGAGCTGCGTGGCGTTCCTGCCGGGCGACCGCCACGCCGCCGCGGGCTGCGCCGACGGCTCGCTGCTCATCCTCGACGTCGGCGCCGGCGCCGTGCTGGAGCGCGTGGCGGCGCACCAGGCCGCCTGCAGCTGCCTCACGCTCACCCCCGACGAGGTACATATATACCTTATTTCGGATCCCTTTGACTGCCATGCATATCGTTGGTCATATCATAATGTATTGTTAGTCGTACTTTTTTTTGTCATAACTTGTTTCAGGCTGAAGTTTACAGTTTTTAATAAACGTTTAGACGTTTACGTTAGGTTAGATTTGTTTTATAGAAATCCTGAAAAAATAACCCTGCCCTAAAAAAAATGCATTATAACTTGCGAAAATTATGACTTAAAACACATTATGACTAAAAATAATTATGGCAGTCAATAGAGACCCACCTTATTTATTACTATAAAAAATAAAGTGGGCTCCGTGCGGCAGGCTGAATTAATGCTGTTCATATTTCAAAGCTTACATATATTATTATTTCTTATGCAAATGGTTATTTTTAATTACAGAGAGGCTGTTGCTCGGCTGGTGCTGACAAAACAGTGAAGTTCTGGCAATTCGAGCTTATACCCGACCCAACAGGAGAATCTAAAGCGAAAGTAAATGTTTATTTATTTAAAGGCAGGTTTTATGAAGAAATCTAACAGAAAACAAGCTCTGGCGCAAAATCTAAAAATCAGACGGACAGACTGACCGAGCCTAGAGAACATTCTTTGCGTATTTACCTTGTGACCTATGTGTAAAAAAAATGATTTTTTATTGTGGGCGTTTTCTTATCTTGTATGATGTTCCTCTAGGCCAAACCAAAGCTGTCTCCGCACGATCTCGGTGGAGGGCGCGCGGCCGAATATTTTTGATTACTTACTTCATTCTTTTCTTGTGCCCCAAAGGACTATTGTTTTATTTTGTATTGTGTACTATCAATTTATAGAAGCCCCTTTTTTTAGGTCCTCTCCCTGCTTCACACGCGGACCCTAGAGTTAGAAGAGCCAGTGACAGCGATCAAAATAAGCCCAAACAACAAATTTATAGCCGTCGCGCTTCTGGACTCTACGGTCAAGATGTTCTTCGTCGATACGTTTAAGGTAAGGTTGTTTATAATACTCATTGCTTTTTTCTCAAAAAAATAAAAATAAAAAATCTTTAGTAGCTAAAAAAAGTCAAGTTTTATGATATAGATTGTAAATCAAACTTATTAATGATAAGATTACACTGATTAAATGCTTACTAAATTGTAAGTAATTCATCAGTAATTCCTTATTTTATACGCTAGATACACTAACCATAGTTTATTGATTTCCAACTTCCTAATGAATATCGCAGTGATTTAACCTCTTGTTCGTTCACACGCGTTAACTAAAGTTCTCACCCACCTCTTCTATTTCACTAATCTGAACTTGAAGTGTTGACTCGTCTGAGTTTACTTAATTAAGAGCTAAAATTTAATTGAAAAGAAGTCGGTGTGTACGTATAAGGTGATGGAACCAAAAATGAATAAGGACCAATGATGGAAACTTAGTTCTTGTTACAAAAGGAAAGGGTTATCCAATTAGTTTGAGACAATCAATTTATAACCTTATGAACTAAGAGTTTGATCACCATAGCCGGCTCAGCTGTAGCACTTTTTTTTTTTTACCTTCTCGATACGTGTTCCAGTTCTACCTATCCCTATACGGGCACAAGCTCCCCGTGCATGGCCTGGACATCAGCTACGTCTCCAAGGTCATCGCCACCGGCATCTGGGCACGTCCCGCTGGTTAAAAAGACATTGCGTGGTTGCGTCCAATGTGTTAAAATTAAAGAAAGAGAGGCGTGCCGTCGTCGATTGACAACACTAGATTAGTATTGAGTGCTAATATACCAATGGTTCTGAGTCAACTTTCTTATGTGTTCCAGTTCTACCTATCCCTATACGGGCACAAGCTCCCCGTGCATTGCCTGGACATCAGCTACGACTCCAAGGTCATCGCCACCGGCTCCTCGGACCGCAACGTCAAGATCTGGGGCATGGACTTCGGAGACTGCCACAAGTCTATCTTCGCGCACAACGACTCGGTGACGGCGCTGCAGTTCGTCCCGAGCACGCACTACTTCTTCACGGCTTCGAAGGACGGGAAGGTGAAGCAGTGGGACGCTGATACCTACGATAATATTATCACCCTCCAAGTAAGTTGTATTTACGTCTATAAAAGTTTTGAATGTGGCTTATTATTAACATCCTACGCAAAAATCGGGGCGTTATAAGTTTGACCATAGCGGTCAAGTGCGTGTGTATGTTTTGGATGCGGTTCATTTTATTTGAATCCAGGTTTGTAGCGGTGGTTATTTGCTAGATTTCAAAGTTTATTTTAAGAGATATCAACTCTTGAAAGAAGGGGCCAAGGGGAGGGGGATCGTAGGTTTTTCTTACGATATAATAGTTATTGTTGGAATGCCATAAAACTCAGTAACTGGCTCTTTATGAATTGTTGTGTAGACGGCACGCCCCGTCAGTCAAATTGACGTTGCGTGGTTGTGTCAATTTATTAAAATTAAGGAGTGAGGCGTGCCGTCGTCGATTGAAAATACTAGATGTGTTAATATATCAATCGTTCTACTTCAGAACAGTTGAGTCAACATTCTTATTTTCTCGAATGAAGGGTTAATTTAAGCCAAAAACAAATGGAGTCGCATTAAACTGCAACAATGCTACGCTTTCAAATGTTCATGATTTGTTTTAATGTTTTATGAAATTCGGGTGAAAAAGAAATAGGAACCGTCTCTCATAGCATGCCCAGAAACTTAACGCTATACTATAAGCCGTCCATCACTGGTAAAACTTGCGTTCACCGTTGGCGTCATGCCTTGGTTTTTGTCTATCGATTTCCTTCCCCTGTTTGTTTTCGAAGTAAACTATCTCGCCCAATTAAGTATACTCGCCGACTTAATATAGCCAGAACAAGAGATGACTGTAGATATGAGGGGGAGGCTTCTGCCTAGCGCTGGGTAGGCTGCGTAGTTAAGCTACATGGTTTAGTATATTTTTGATGTTTTAGGGTCACGCGGGCGAATGCCACTCGTTGTCCGTGGGCGCGGGCGGGCTGCACGTGGTCTCGTGCGGCTCGGAGCGCGCGCTGCGCCTCTACTCGCGCACTGAGGAGCCCCTAGTGCTTGGAGACACCGACGAGCAGGAGGAGGGGCTCGCTACAGGCGAACAACACGTGAGCTCCCATTATCACACAGACTAATGCACCACGGACCTTGAACGGACACACGTTTACGGTGAATTCCAGAGGTTTTTATCGCGGTGGAGCATTTGAAGTCACCGCTGTAACCTAAACCGAGTCTGTACTGGCCCTGTTCAGCTCGTAGTGGAAGGCGGGCATAAAACTTCGGGACTTGATTTCATCTCACTAATATTATAAGTTATAAGTGCGAAAGTTTGTCTATATGTTAGTTTGTTATTCTCTCACGCTGCAACGGCTGGATGGAATTGGACGTAATTTGGAGTGATGATAGCTTATACGCTGGATTGACACGTGCGTAGGCTGTTAAGAAGTCGAAATCTACGCGGGTCTTATCAGGTCTGATATTGTTGTGTATCGGTATGATATCATTTCGAATAAAGAAAAACAAGACCATGTACGTCGACAAAATCGCACGACTACCAGACTAACACCATCCACGTCAGTCTTCATGTAACCACGGCTGTTGTAACACAGTCGAAACGTCGAGTAAATGTTAATACTATGTGATTAAGTCCCGAATTATAGTTTTAGTATCCAACGTAGCCGCTCATACTGCTATTGTTCTAATGATTCAATTTCTTTTTAGGCACCTGTTCCGGGATTACCAGGTCTCATAATGCCCACAAAGAAAACCATTGGGGCTGAAAAAGCTGTAAGTACTTTATCCTGAGCCTGTGGTTTGGTTTGTTTACATTTAGTTAAGAACTTAAACAAATGTAGTATACAATTTATGATCTGTCATGATTGGCTAGCATAATGCATGAGTTACGTCATTTTGTTGTTATACTTATTACCTACGAGCACTCTGAAAAACTATATAATTAACCCTTTTTACAATTTCACAATAGCAAAAAAGCGTGCTCAAAATTTGGTTATTATAATATTGATATTTAGTGACATTTGAGTTTGACAGCTGGCAAAGCCTTTTTTTATTGCTTTCATGGACTACTATTTACTTTGGTGGACTAAATAGAATCACTTGGGGTTAGCTCCACGCGCTACTGTTAAGTCAAGCATTATTATTATGGTCGCGCTGTTATAAGAGGCCCGACTTGTTAACTGTCGACGCAATACAAAATATAACCTCAAACACGTATTTCGTAGTGAGTTGACAGCTGTCAAATCTGGCCTTTTAGAACAGCGCGACTATAAGTGGGTTTACGTACAGTAGTACAGTCAAGTGTAACAATATGTGAGAACTCAACATGCCTTGCAGCCTTTGCAAGGACGACGTCGAACGTCATTTTGTTTAGCGGCCTGTCAGTTGTCATTCGAATTTAGCTGTTATTGCATATTCTACCTTATACGTTATACAACTAGGTCTATATTGAATTGATGTTTAGGTTTTTTTTTTATCTTCGGTATTAGTCAGAACCTGTCAGCGTGGACGAAGATTGCCAACATAACCTATATTTGTGGTTTTACTGGATAAGAGTTACAGTTAAAGACCTGGATGGTTTCAGGCGGACTCCCTCACGGAATGCCTGTCCGTGGGGCTGGAGTTCCGCAAGCTGCGCGAGGAGGCGCACGGGCAGCCGGTGCAGGCGCCGCTGCTCATGGCTGCCTACAACTGTGACAACGAGGAGGACTTCCTGGTGGAGACGCTCAGGAGGATACGCTCCAGGTAAGAGGCTAGGGTAGGTGACAGTGAAGAAATTAAGGAACGTTTTTTCTGGAGTATATTATGTTTTAAAAAATACACCGCTGTTCGTCTTAACTAGGTTTTAGGGTTCTGTACATACCCGAAGCGTAGCCCAACGGGACCCAATTAATATGGCTTTGCTGACCGTCCATCCGTCCGTCTGAATAGTAGGTTTTTTTTCGGAATGTGTTGTTACGGCAGATTTACTAACAAATATAAATAATTTAAAAAGGTGAATAGTAATGGGGGTCCCCATACAATAAACTTTTTTTAACTACATATTCTTGGTTTTGTGGTATCGTAAAAACAACTAGTCAAGTACTAACAATTGGTTAAGTGTGAGTTGAGGTCGCGCTGATTCGATTTGAAATCGAATTAAAGTTGGAATATAATAATACCGTCCGACCCGCGCTTGACTGATTGTTATTAATTTTTTTTTTGTAATTTCACTTCACTCAATACCATGAAGAAGGGCAACTGCCACAGGCCACCTAATCCCACCCAATCGCTAGATTGCTAAAGCATTCACAGAGCTCTAATGCCGGCTGTACACACCCGTCGAGAGCTTCTCGTCTAGACTGTGCCTAAATCAGCGACCGGGACATGGCGAAATGAAACGAGAGCAAGCGAGATAAAAATGAGGGTAGTTAGTGGACACTCGCTCTTGACCTCTCGAGGGGTGTTTCGACGGGTGTGTAGCCGGCATACTACCAAATTTGTTTTTTACCAGCCTTGTTTTTAGCTGTACAACAGATCACGAATCGGAAAACGGTCAAAAAAGTCTTTAAATTAATTACTACAGTGTTGCCACTTTTTGATTTCAAGACTTTTTTGACAGACTATACAGGGGCGCCACTTCGTCTTAAAGATCTGGTACATTCTACAGTTTAAGTCGAATCCAATAAAAACGGGCGTAATTTGTTATATTTCTAGCGACCTTGAAGAAGCCCTGCTCCTCATCCCGTTCAGCACAGCCTGCGAGCTGGTGCGCCTGCTCCCCTCCCTGCTGGACCGTGGCTCTGACACCGAGCTCTTGTGTCGCCTCGCGGTGTTTCTTCTGAAGCTTCACCACGCTCCGCTCTGTGCACACCGCGCTCTCCTGAAGCCGCTTATACAGATACAGGCCAAGGCCGGCGTTCGCCTCGCAGAGATACGGGTATGTCGTGTATGAGAGGTGCGTTGATGAACAGAAATGAAGCCGCTGTGTCCATACGGGCTTGTATTACACCGTCGGCCGACTACGTAGGTCTGCCATCCTAAACTTTAACCCCCTTACATATAAATGTAAAGCTTGGAATAGTTTATGCCATGCTTTGTCACTTTCTGTCAGATGCAAATGTCACAATTACAGATAAGGACAAAGCATGGCATAAACTATTCTAAGCTTATTCCACGTTTATAAGTAAGGGGGTAATTCCGTTTATACGTCACTAGCGACCCGCCCTCGCTTCGCTTCGGTTTATATGAGTTTTCTGTAACACCAGTACATAAAATAAAAAAATATTATCATATAAACCTTCCTCTTGAATCACTCTATCTATTAAAAAAAACCGCATCAAAATCCGTTGCGTAGTTTTAAAGATCTAAGCATACATAGGGACAGACAGCGGAAAGCGACTTTGTTTTATACTATGTAGTGATGATAAGTAAAAATAATAAGAGTGAAATAATAAGGTTGATAAGATGATACGCGTCTATCAATTGGAAATGTACACTTAGGTCATATTTTCATTTCAAAATGCGAAGACCGTTTATTTGGCCAACACTAATTTTTACTCAATCTTTTCCTTATTCTTTAGAATCGAAAACTTGAAACACGAAACTTAGAACTTTATGGATTCATTTTAATTCATTTTTTTCTGGAGATATCCCCTGGCTATATAAAATATCTGTGCAGGACATGGTGGGCTACAATGTGCACGCGCTGCAGTGGCTGCGCCGCGATGCGGAGGCGGCCGATAACGAGCAGCTGTTCCGAGAGGCTGTCGACACACGCCGCACCAAGGACAAGCGCCGCCGCGCCCGTCAAGCCGTCAAACGGCCCATAGTTACCATTACTTGAATTAAATATTATATATTATTATGTGCTGTTTCATTGACGACATTGTTATTATTGGAACCTACTGTGCGTTTTAGTAGCGTTATAGGTAATTTAAATTGAAAAAAAAAACTGACGAGTGCGCGTCGTGTCTTGTCGTGTTGTCTTTTATGAAAACTATAAAAATTCTTACCTTTGGAAAGGATAGGCAATTTTTGATAAAAGTACATGATATTTAACTATAGGCAAATCATCTCTCCACTAAGCGGTATGGTCTTTTAGCCGTAGCCAGTCCAAAGCCTGTCCGTATGGACCAAAAAAACCTTAATGTCAATGTCACTTTGACACCAACTATAACCTCACACGTATTTTTGTTTTGGACTGGAGGAATTGCATAAAAGTAGCGGAATTCTGTATAATACCTTTAATAGATTTTGTTAGACTGATAAAGAAAAGTGGATCCTTACGGTCAAGACAAATAATTAAAATATTACGTGTTCTCAGTTACATTTCCAGCCATGAAACTTCTGCGGCATTTACGTATAACTAAAACTTACGAATTATTTAAACGCCAGTACAGTAGTAATAGAAATATATTGAAACTTAATGAAAGGGGCATGTATAATGATTTATTTCCCAGCACATCTGCGTACGTACTGATGTTATGATAGCCATTATTTGATAAACACTAATCGTGTACTTAAATGAACTGATAAATTATTCTCTAAATTCAGGAACGATATAAAAAAATTGCTGAACAAAGCACCACAGTGCGTGTATGCAGGCTTTGACCCTACGGCAGACAGCTTGCATGTAGGTAATCTTCTTGTAATTATCAATCTTTTACACTGGCAGCGTGCGGGCCACAATGTTATTGCACTGGTAAGTGATACTCAATTGTATTTGCACTTATAATTTAACCACAAACTTGAGGCACCCTATTACTTATTCTGGCCTGCCTTTCAACATATATTATTTCTAATATGTTAAATTCTCATGTCAATGTTTGTAATAAAACTCCTCCAATACTGCTTGACCAGTTCTGATGAAATTTTGTATATATTTAGTAGGTCTGAGAATAGGGTGTAAAGTATATTTCATAAGCTTTGTATTTATGTAGAAATTTAACTGCCTATTTTTCCTGATCATATTACTGTTTTATTATTACTTATCTGTAAAATATAATTTTAACTATTGTGTATTAATCTTTACAGTTAGGTGGCGCAACAGGTCATATAGGTGATCCCAGTGGACGAAGCAGTGATCGGATTGCCCTACAAAATAATGTCATAAGCCAAAATATTGATTGTATCAAGAAAAACCTAGAAACAGTGTTTGAGAACCACCAAAAATATATTTGGCAAGATAATGCAAAACTCGAACGTATAAGGTACATTAAAATAGGTATTGTATTGTATAAATTCTGTGGGTGTCGTTTTTCATGTTAAAACAACATAACATTTTGCCTGAAAAGTACATTTGATCATCAATATAGTTATTATTATTTTCAGAATAGTCAACAATGAATTATGGTATAGAGACATAGATGCAATAAAATTTGTTAGTGAAATTGGACGAAATTTCCGAATGGGGACCATGCTTTTAAAGCAAAGTGTGCAGACTCGGATCAGCTCTGCAGTTGGGATGAGTTTTACAGAATTTGCTTACCAAATATTTCAGTCATATGACTGGCTGCATTTGCTGAAGGAATATGATTGCAGATTTCAGGTAAGCAGGCAGGACCTTTTGAAATTAAAGAAAGAGATATAAAAACTGTTAAAAGGGATAAATTGGTTGTAAATACTTTAATTGAAGTTTTGTATGTTTTATAATACATCCTACTAAGGTCATCATATGTCATATGTCCCTTCCCATATTATAAACATTTAATAAAATACAAGTTTACATCTGTATCTACCAGGCAACCTCTCTTTATTTCAATCTAGAAGCAGGTGTTTTATTCTTGTGTATAACCTTGGCTCTCAGATTGGTGGGAGTGATCAAATGGGCAACATTTCTGCTGGTCATGAACTAATCAGCCGGTGTACACAAACAGATGTTTATGGTAGGTAACTAAAGTACTGTTTTCTTCATTTATTACTTTGTGTCATTTAATTTATCACAATTTTCTTCAGTAAAATATATTTTTTAATGCTGTACTTGAGAGACATAGATTACATTTAGCTTTTGTTTAAGGTCTAACCCTGCCGCTTGTTACCACTGAAGAAGGCGACAAGTTCGGTAAATCTGCAGGAAATGCCTTGTGGCTGGATTCAAACAAAACTACTCCATACAGTCTCTACCAATACTTTTTACGGACAAAGGACTCTGAAGTGGAAAGATATTTGAAGTTATTCACATTTTATAAATTAGGGGAAATTAAAGATATAATGTTCAAGCACAAACAGCACCCAGAACAGAGGTATCCACAGACATGCTTGGCTGAACAGTTGACGACTTTAGTACATGGCAGTAAGTAAATTATATGACTCTTGAAATTTGTCGTAGTTCTCTTCAATTAACTCCTAAAATATAGCATAAAATTTACCATGACTTAAAAAATATTCTAGATTTAAATAAAGTCAGTTACAGATGTCTGACATGGTTAAACTGCTTATTTTCATACGTGTATTTAGTGTTTATCATTGTTTCGTACCAAGCCTAGTTTGGATAAGGGTTTAATCTGTGTGAGAGTGTCCCTTGATATGAAATTATTTTTACACTTCCAGAGGAGGGTTTAGAACGTGCGCAGCGAGCGACTGAAGCGCTGTTCAGCGCCGACGCGCGCGCGCTGGCGACGCTGAACGCGGCGGAGCTGCAGGCGGCGCTCGACGGCGCGCCGGTCGTGCCGCTGCTGCTGGAGCCAGGGCTCACCGTGCTGCAGCTGGCCTTGAGGGCCCGCTGCTTCCCCACTGAGAGTGAGTTGATATTTTTATGTCATGGAGAAGGCAAACGGGCACAAGGGCCAACTGATGTGGTGGTGGGACCTGCATCTTCATAGACATTTGCATTCTCAAGATTATAATGCGAACAGTGCTGACTGGCAGTATGTTAAAAGATAAAGTGGTAGGTAGTGATCCGGATGGACCCTGCACCCTGCACAAGGTCCTACCTGTACAATTTTAGTTTTGTTGACTAAACTCTAAATAGTCTTGTGAATAGTTTGTTGATTACACACACACCCACATCTGGCCGTGTCAACCCACTGCTGCTGTAGTCCTTTAACACGTTCACTATCCCCATACAAAATGATCTGGCAATGTCACACGTCCAACTTGTGTATTTAGTATGCTAGCTATCTAGGTCTAGCTATCGGTGTTATTTTGTCTAGTTAATGACTTATTAGGATGATTATGACAGAATCTCTTCACTGCAGGTGATGCAATGAGAATTATCGAAGCAGGCGGCTTCTACATCAACCACACCAGAGCGCAGAAGATTGACGAGGTCATAACGGAGTCCGCCCACATACTGCCTAACCTCATATCACTTCTACGAGTCGGCAAGAGAAACAATTACATTGTAAAATGGCAAACGTAAATAAAACACTGAAAATCTATTTAAAAATTTCTTTTAGCATATCCTTATTATTACTTACAACAGAAGCTTGTATACTTGCAGTATAATAATAAAATGCATATCACATAAAACGTCGTAAATACTACATAACATACTTAGCCTAAAAAATATTCACTGACACAGCGTGGATGAATAACTAATGCAGGGTCATAAATATCATAAAATATGGCTACTCGACGTTTACGTTTGTGCACCCGATGCTGCGACGCGGGTGGTTACATTTTTTCTAATATCACAACAGTCAATTGCAACATTCCTAGAATTGTACAAACTTTGATAAACCTATCACCGAATGATCACATGCTCTCCCTATACCCAATCACTTATTTTTTACAGCTATCAACGCCTATAAGCGTATCCTTAAACGCATATGTGTTGTCACAATATGCCAGCTTTGTATAAAATAAAAGATGCCGTCGAGATTATCTAATATAAACCGAACGCCCCTCCAATGTGTTTACGCTACATGTGATATGTTCATAGGTCTATTAGTGGAGTGGCGTTCAGTTTTAAATTAGACGATCTGCTATAGTATGGCCTGGGCAAATGGAGGACAGAAAAACAGTCGATGATATTAAATATTATAAAAAAACCTTAATTTACAATGTCAATATGTCTTTTTGGAATAACGCTCAAGTAAATTTCAAAGTAAAAGGTTACTTCATACGTACAGTCAAGAGCCACAAATATGTATAAACCCCAGTCGCAAAAATATGTACACAAACCTTATTACTATGGCAATAAGGTCTGTATACATATTTTTGCACCTTTGTGCGGATATTTATTTTTACCCTTGACTGTACAGTCAAGTGCAAAAATATGTCTCAAAAAAGAATCCTCTCATAAATAATATGTTACGAAGTTCTTATTACACTGGAATCACGTTCGCGGTCGCGTTCTCCCATATTTTTACACCTGACTGTACCTAAATTACCAGTGCAAGCTACATTTATGTTCGAATATTTTTTAAATCACAAATGCCTTATAATACAGTACAAAAATAAATTAGTCGTTTGACGAAATTCAAAACTTCGAATATATATTATGCAAAATGCGGGAAGGTTAGGGCCAGCAGTTCTCCCTGCTGACCGAAT
>OZ014445.1:12863019-13008958 GCA_963966035.1 Acleris laterana | reverse complement strand
CTCGTTGTCGAAGAGAATGAGACTGGTGTCGTGGCTGTTGCTCCGCGAGTGGCGGCCCGGCGCGCGCGCGTGGTCCCCGTTATGCTCCTGCAGCGCCGCCGTCTGCGCGAGACCGGAGCCGAAGGCGGGTGTGAACCCGTACTCGCACTGGTCGGGCAGCAGGTCCTCGCGGGTGAAGGAAACGAAAAAATTCACGTCCTCGCTGAAGAACCAGTCCGCGTGCTTGATGAGCAGCTCCACAGCGCAGTTGATGGCGCTGGTGACGTGCATGTCGAAGGCGCTGTCGTCCTGCGAGCTCCACAGGAGGTTGGGCGCGATCACGATAGCGAGGTTGGAGGGCGTCATCTTGTTCACGGCCTGGTTCTGCGTCAAAACCGAGAGGAACTTAATGAGGTAGCGGAGATTATGGAAGTTCGGTTCGGGGAGGTGGTGTATCGCTTCCCAGAGCGCGTTGAGGCGCGCCTGCTCCGCGTTCGCGCGGCAGGCGTGCACGAACTGGTCGTGCAGGCGGTACGTGAGCAGCGGCTCGGGCAGCTCGCGTAGGTAGCTCTTGAGCACGGACGCCACCACGTGCGGGTCGCGGTAGGCGCGCCCGAGCGGCACCGAGAACACGCCCGCGTCCAGGGATAGCTTCATCCGCCGCACCTTAGACGAGCCTGCCGACACAATGTACAAATATGGTTCACGTTTATTTTATAGGTGTCATTTTGTAGCTGCATGAAATATTCCGCCTCAAAGGTTCTGCAGAGATTGAGCGACACACAACTATAACAAGAATACGCTTCTAAACACAAGGACCTTTGATTTTAACCGTACATATTTTACTAACTGTTTATCAAACTTGTAATTACACTCGTGACCACGAACGATGGCTCTCAAGGAAATGGCAGTACTGTATGTAATGTCATGCAAAGGCTAAAGTATCAGTACCTCCCGCGATCCGGAACAGCCCCTCCTCGCTGAGCGCGAGCTCGTGCAGCGCGCACACGCACAGCTCCACGGGGAAGGCCACGGCGCGGCCCGTCACGCGCAGGTGCTGCTCCAGCGGGTACCCGAACACGGGCTTCACTGCACTGTCGTCTGGGAAACACGATCACATTCATTTATTGGATAGTCAGGCAAGTTGCTCACTCAAGAACCGAGGCAGCGTGGGGTCGAGGAGCAGCGCGGAATGAAAACAAAACCACCACGTATTTTAGTTCGTCAGCCAATAGAAGCAGAACACTGATACGTCGTAGAGCAATAAACAGTTTTGATTGGCTGTGGAACAATGCCACATGGGTTGAATTGTTTACATTTATTTAAGTAACTTAATAGACGGTGTAAAGGATTAACATCAGCACATGGCAGTGTGCTTAAAATCGCGTCGACTCTTTATGAACTCCACGCCGCAAGGCTTTGCCTCAACTTTTCATAAATAAATAAATAATGATGCCATATTCTTCTTATATACCTAACATAGATATCGTTATGTAAAACTCAGCAAAAGCTTACTGAAGCAGTGAAAAGAATGAAACATTAAACACACAATGTATTACAAAAAAAATAAGTACATATGTACATATATGAATCTTTTAATACAATTTTATATTTTTACAGAATTGCGCAAATTAATAATATAAATTATCAATATTGACTTGAATAACATCAAAGCTCAGTTTTTTGTAAGCGTCAGCGGTTTTCCGACGTAGCGATTAGGTGCGAGGTTAAATTATATTAAAGAAAAATTTAGATAATTTAATTCACGTTAAATATACTTTACCCTAACTTGAAACGTTCACGTGTTTATGTAATTTAATTATTGTGATAAATAAAAGTAAACGGCGATTTTCAGAACATCAAACGAAACATGATAATATAATAAAATGCCTGCTGTGTGATTGAACACATATTATAGGTAATCTTTTTAATAGTTGTTCGTACGGTCGACGTCAAAGATACGTTAAAAAAAATCACCTTATTCCATTGAGATACGTTACAAAAATGTAAACATGTTTGTGAGTTGTGACGTCGCCGCGTCGGTCGGCTGTACAGTATACAACTTTGTTTAATGGGTAGACAATAATAATCACTAAGGGATAATCTTACATAAATGGAACGGGGACCTCCATTAACATAATACCGAACGATCAAAATCTTAAAGTGATCTAATAAAAAACCATTCTGTGAGTCTGTTTGTCCGCATAGTTCGCAAGATATTACGAGTATATTGCATTGTTGGCAGGTTTGACCATCATTTAGAAAATGATTTCCGAAAGGTTTATTGGTAAAAAGCCAAAGGCGGATTGTAGTTAATAACAAATTGAAATAACATAAACACTGACTGTTGAGTTTCTTGCGGCAGGCCTTCTTCTCGACAGCGGTTTTCTCTCGGGAAACGTAGCTGATACCTAGACATATAAAGGTGCCTACAGGGCCTTCTGACAATGAGTACAATTATTGTAATTTTTTTTTCAATACCCTCACATTGTAAATATATCTATTCGTAGGCTAGGCATGATTTTGCCGAAAGTTATTAAAATCCGAACAGTGCCACCTTAACATTATAATATTACGTGTACTATCAGACCATTGGAACCTTGACCCACCATAGAACTGTGTCACAGAGACGTTATGATTCAAGTCATAAGAAGTGTCAAACAAATTGTTTTATAATGTCACTGTGACACCGTTCTATGGTGGGTCTGGGATCCATTGGGCTGATGGTACGTTACGCCTGGTGCCGCGACAGTTAAGAAATCATAGGCCGATACTAAGCGAGAGCGAGATAATTGCGCTATTTACATAGGGTCGAGTTTTAATTACAAAAGACCTCAAAGTGACAGATTTATAACCGGCCAGTTTGATTTGGTGAATCCGTTGATACCTGGGGCCCGTTATACGAAACCTTGTAACTTGTATTACAAGTGAAAGTCTCTTTTCAATGCATGTTGTCGAAAAGAGCTTTCTGCATATAATACAAGTTACCAGCTTTCGAGAAATGGGCCCCAGGAGCGTAAGGTTGTAAATTCCTCATTATCATGCAAACTTTTTATTTAAAAAAATCCTTCTTAGTTGTTTTTACGTATAAGGGCATTTATAATTTTAATATAATATACTTAATTAATTTAAGTATCTATCTTAATCATGCTCGTGACATAACGCAGAAGATTTTTTATAATTAATCGTTAACCGATTTGTTATCGAAATTTTCATTTTTGTATAGTGATAAATTGAGTGGTAACTGAGTGATGACATTGATTTATGCCCTTTCCGGAAGAGAAGACCTTGTTTAACTAGACCATCAATCTAGAAATAACTTACACATTCATGAAAATTATATATTAAACATACATGTGGCGGATTGACGGCTATAAAAAACAAATCAGCTTTTTAAACACTTTTACAAGACAATGATGATGAATTTACCAACCGTCTCGTTTGTAACCGAGAACTCACAAAATCTTTTTGATGTCTATCTGTAACTCAAATCTATCGCATGAAAGCTTGTATTGCTCTGTCTAATTGTGATGGTAAATACAGCGTCGTTTCTTTCGTCTAGCGTCATGAAAACTAGATCGTCTGTAAAGATAATTATAGGCGTAATTGATGTGTTGATCGCGCAGTCACCATTTAAAACGGTGATGAGTGACGAGATATGAATACCTATTCGACGCGCGGGCTTGATAAGTTGATGACCATTTTCTTAATCAGTACATTCATAGAGATTACAATGTTGGTCAACAGACACATTGGCGATCGTTGGTCACTTGAATATTATACAAAGTTACGAGTTTTGTATAAATGCGAAATTAGAAACTTAAGATTCCTTTGATGATAGACATGTAATGTACAGATTACCTTGTATTAGTAGCAGGAATTGCTGGAAGCCTGCCGTTTGGTCAAATGTATAATTCCCAAAAAGCATTTTTTATTATTTTTGTTTTCAATCAATCAATCAATCAAGTCATTTATTTGCGTAAAACATAAAATGCATGCAAATACAGTTTTAGGATTAAAATTATGCTTAGAATAGGTACATTGAACAATGCGTAGATTACATTTAAAGCAATATCAATTAAATACAAATAAGTATGGTATACATCTACCTAATAAGAAGTTATTCAGTTCATTTAATAGGAAAAATATTTCATTTTGCTCAATTCATCTAAATAATCATATCCAAATTACATATTAACACAATTGTTCGTGAATTAATAAAAGCTAAATAATAAATATAAGTAGGTACAGATAAAACATTCAGTCCAATGCATTAGCATAATACTCCCTAATAGAATAATATGGTCTATCAATGAAGTACGCCTTCAGTCTACGTTCGAAAGTTCTAAGGTCCCTGCATTCTTTTATATTAGAGTCAAGTTTATTGTAAACCCTCAGTGCCGTGTTGTGCAGGCTTTTGTCGTAATGTTTAAAGTGAGCTCTAGTCAGTGTAAATTCATTGAGGTTCCTAAGGTTCTTATGTTCATTACGTCTGATTTGTATAGTATTTTTACCTTTAAATACATATAAGCATATACTATAAAGATATAGTGAAACAACTGTTAGGATTTTGTTCTCTTTATTTATTTATTTATTTATTTATTCCTTGATAAAACAGAGTTTTACATGTCCAAAGTTCAGTGTTTACATAACAATTCTACACTAATTTATATAAATATAAAAATAAATTATCTTTACAAGGTATGTCAATATATGTAATTCAATATTATGGAGTCAATTGTTTGGGCAGCGAACCAGTAACTAGTCAGTTTAGCCGTTGAGAAAGTCGTCAATGGTATAACATGCGTCAGATAGTAATTTAGCTTTTAATTTATTAACAAAACGCCTCATATTTCATATTTAAACATATTTCTATGTGTATCAGGTACATAAGAGCATCCTGCCAAAATACGTAAAGCCTTTTTTTGTTTTAATAGTACCGAATCTATTGCAGTACCATTACCCCACACTTCAATACAGTATCGAACTATACTTTCGAAATAGGCAAAATAAACTGATTTTAAAATAGCTTTATTAACAGTACTAGCAAGATTCTTTAAAGCATAGCATGCACTAGCAAGCTTTTTATTAACAGTGTCGATGTGAGTATGCCATCTTAGATACGGATCCAGCTCAACACCTAGAAAACGCACATTATTAGCTTTAGTTATAGGTATATTGCAGACAGGGTCGGCGCTGTTAGGACCACGGCGAAATATCATGTAAAAACTTTTGGCGCAATTGACCCTTAGACCATTTGAAATAAACCACTCAGATAATTCAGCCCAACATTGTTGCATCTTAATATCAAGTTCCTCTGAGGTTGTGCTACTTATGATAATACTGGTGTCGTCAGCGTAAAGGTAGGGGGTTCCACATTTAAGATAGTGTGGCAGGTCGTTAATAAAAATTATAAATAATAAAGGCCCCAGCACGGATCCCTGTGGCACCCCGTATCTTACAACCTCCTCGCTTGACTGGACCAGGGCACCACTATCCGGGTCCCTGACTTCCACGTACTGAGTCCGCCCACTCAGATATGACTTCATTAGGCTCAAGACCGTGCCACGAACTCCATAATGTTCCAATTTGGCGAGAAGCATTCCATGATTAACACAGTCAAATGCCTTAGTTAAGTCACAAAATACTCCTCCGCACTGATAACCATCGTTAAGGGACTGCAAGACTTCCGTTACTAAGTGTATCACCGCAGAAGTAGTGTTTTTGTTACTCCTAAAACCGTGTTGGTGCGTAGATAATATACTATTGTTATCAAAATGGGATTCCAGTCTAGTGTATAAGCACTTTTCAAACATTTTCGATAAGATCGAGATTAACGATATGGGACGATAATTGTTTATTTCACTTTTACTACCTTTCTTGTGAACAGCAACTACCTTAGCCTTTTTAAGTAAATTTGGAAACGTTCCCTCTAGTAGACTATCATTAAATATAGTACATAGAGGGACACATAGAAGATCAATATTTTGTTTTAAAAAATCTGTGCTTATGTCATCGGGTCCTCGCGATTTACTATTTTTAAGATTTTTTGTGATTTTAATAAGTTCCGGTTCAATAATTGGGGTAAGAAATATTGATGACGAATTCTTACTGATATTTTTGAGTACATTTTGGAAACCATTCCGATAGGCACTAGAATCAGGTTTACCTACGCTAACAAAGAAATTATTAAAGGCATTAGCCATCGTTTTTCCATCCTGAACCAACATATCACCAATTTTTAGACATTTTACCTTGTTCGTTTTATTTGCTTTGTCCCCTTTGCCGGAGTTGACGTTAATAATATCCCAAATTGCCCGTGATTTGTTTTTTGCTTTTGAAATCAACTTACGGACGTGAATGTTTTTGGCGACTACGAGAGTTGTTTTAAACGTATTTTTATATCGTCTAAAATAAGACTTGAATTCTTGATCATTGGTTTCTCTATATCTAAGATGTAATTTTCTTTTAATAAAACTAGATCGTTTAATTCCTTTAGTCAGCCAACATTTCGTATTTGTTTTCAAAAACACCTTTTTTAATGGAAAATATTTAGATATTAAGTTATTTACGATGTTATAAAATAATGTTAACTTACTATTACAATCACGGTTTAGGAACACGATGTCCCAATTAACCTTTAATATATCACTGCGAAAATTGTCGGTAGCCTTTTGACCAAATATTCTTTTATATATAAATTTAACCTTGTCTTTCTTTTGAATATATGAAATTGGTAGTATAATAATTTGGGCGTCATGGTCAGAAAAACTACAGGGCACAACAAAAGCCTTGCTAATCCCCTCAATATTTGTTAAAATATTGTCCAAAGTGGTAGAGGAGGAGTCAGTAATACGCGTAGATTGAAATATTGTGGGTTTGATATTGTGTTCTAGTAATAGTTGCAAAAAAGTCTTGGTCCTGTAATCATTGAAATCCACTATATTTATATTAAAATCACCCGCAATTATTATATTTTTGGTTTTTAAGTCACGCAAGTATAAGTCTAGTTGCTTCAAAAACTTATTAAAATTAGAGCTAGGGCATCTATACAGTACCAAAATATGTATGTTCAGGGAGTTTTCCAGTTTCAAATTCAAAGCACTTATTTCAAATATTTTCTCATAGTAATATGGTGAAACATTTATTACATTAAAATTATCCGCTAGATCATTAGTCACAAAAATGGCAGTGCCACCACCCCTTGTGATTATCCGGGCTGACTGTGTTGCCAACATGTAACCAGGCAGATTTATAGTGTCGGATTGTTGAGGTTCTAACCAAGTTTCACTAATCATTATAACATTAGGCTTGTTTTGAAGTTCCAGCTCTATTAAAGCTTCAAGGCTTAACAGTTTATTCCTCAGTCTATTGATATTAAGATGCATCAAAATTAAGGTATCAGGATAAGTTAGCGTTTCTTTACTAAAAGACTTATCTATAAAAAAGTACGACTGTTATAGTGCATTTCATTAATTAGTTTTACTTTAACGTTAATTGCAGTTGCAATTTTGTATTTACCCTTTATATTTATTTTGTACCCATCATGTCGGTAGTCGTTAGAAATGATGTTGCTGTCAATATCATGAACATGTACATGATTATAGTGTTTCATTCTTTTGTGTAGTTCAACATTCACTTTATTAATGAAGAAGTTGAAGTCCATAGAATTTTGATTAACACTACCAGGTACATTACAAACTATAACATTACAATGTGTTAAGGTTCTAACAGCCTCTTCAATGTGATCGGCCGTTTTATACGCAGAATGAACTTGAAAATCACTTCCACCGCACATTATTACCACACAGTCTTTCTTAGTGAATAGCTTGGTTATATCCGGGATATCGACACCGCTAGCTACGTCTACGGTTAGGTTACACTTGGGATTGTGGCTACATCAAAAATAACTTAACTGTGCGACACAACTTAAGTACGACTTTTTGGGAAACAACAATTTCGAAAATTATACATCTGACCAAATTTTTTTTTGGGCAAACGGAATAGACCCGGAATTGCTGGATAGGAGTAGCACTAAATTTAATAGTGTGGCAACAGCGCGAACACTGCTGCTTGGTGCTACGTTAGCGGGTAGGACGATAGTAGCCAACAACCAAGGGCCAACTTTCGAGCCGACCCTGCATAAAGTCCTACCATCCGCAAAACGCGTAGCGCACAATACGCGGAGCGAATAACAACTCTAGACTTTCCTCAATGAATAGTATTTATAATATAATAAAGAGATGAGAAAATAAACAGTAGCAAAAGAAATTACGTAAATAAATGTAATTGGGAATTCCAACTAGATCTTTTTTGGAATTTTGGGTTTGCTAATGTTGATATTTTTGATAGTTGGCTTTTCCTTTTTTACTGCTTAGTTATTTAAGTTAGATTCATCAGTCCATCACTATTGTGTAATATTAGTAGAACGTCTTTTTATTACTGTTATTAACAGCAATTATATAACAAATTTAAATAAATACATTTGTATTCTTATCCAAAAACAACTATTGTGAAAGTTTTCAAATATACGCACGCAGAACTCTGTCATATACAAATATTCATTGCTTTCTGTACATTAACATTCCGAAGAAAAATTTAATTTGAAGAATCAGAATGGGATAATAAGCTTTGAAAAATATTAAGATGATCAATAATATTTGATCATTAACTAAGAATACCATTTACTGTTAATGGTTGTTTTTAAAAGGTTTCTGACGCGTTGTCTGTCTGTATGTAATGTATGTAAAATAATGTGGAACAACATAATTAAATAGCTTTTATCTGCTCGTACTAACGATAGGGCCAGTCCGTGACATTGGAACTTCCGTGTTTGTTATCTCGGATGACCTTGATCCTACGCCCTATTTAAGCACGAAAAATGTATTATGGACAGTTTCCAAGTTATTTTTTCTACTTGACACAGATGAAGGTGTTCTATCTGGTTCTCTTATTTATCGCAGAAAATTGTATGGCCGATTATCACTTCCCAACTCACGTTTCGCGTAAATTTATTTCGCCGAACGTTCATTTCCCAACTTATCAAATGTATTTGTTTTATTTGCCAACTTAACAGTTACCAACTCAACATGTGGTCTGTTTTTTTTCAAAATGCCTACTTTCATGTTGTATAATGTTTTAGTTGGCATTTTGCTCATACTTTTTTGTTCTTACTTTTTAAGTATAACATAAGTATCGCAACTCATAATCAATTTTTTCAAAAAATTGTTACTTTTTTTTGATTTTTTTAAATCTAATCTTTTCTACACGTAAGATATTTAATAAATTCGGTGTACTGCCTTTTCGCAGAACTTTTTTTGGCCGAATTTCATTTGCCAAGCCACGTTTCGCCGACAATTCCAAGAGTTGTTAAGCCAAGTGAAAGATTTGACAAATAATGAGTCTGCCAAAAGTGTAAAGGCGTTATAATAATACGCTTTATAATAATTCTGCGAATTAAAAAGTTGTCATATAAAATTTTGGTAAGTAATCGTTAGTTGTCCAAGTGAATTGTCGGCGAAACGTTGGTTGGCAAATGAAATTCGGCCAAAAAAAGTTCTGCGAAAAGGCAGTACACCGTTCTATCTTTATATATTACTAGGTCGGAATCCATCCGCGTAAAAATAATTTATCGCTGTTCCTTCGGGAATAGTTCAACTTTTCGGGATAAAAACTATCCGATGTCCTATTCCAGGGCCTAACCTATGTTTGCCAAGTTTCATCCCAATCCATTCAGTGGCTGAAGCGTGATTGAGTAAAAACCATCCAAACAATCAAACTTTCTCATTTATAATATTTAGTAAGATAACATATCGCCATTTTTTTTTTTTAAACTGGACTGACTAGTTAATTTAATTTTTAATGTTTGTAACTGTCCAAATGATGCATGATAAAAAACAAATCCTATAGGTACATTTTTTTTTTCAAATGTCATCCGTTGAGAATGTTGTGATTAGTGATCAATCACATAGGTTTAATGTGGATAATAATTATGGTGTCCCCTAACAGTCATGATACCAATTAAATTAAACAAATTTGAAAACAAAAAAATAACATTATTACATGATTTAAACAGCAATGATATGTGAAGTAAAATAAGTAAAGTCTGGGGAGCGCTAGTACATTTTTGATGTCTAAAAGTGCTTGTACTAGAACAAACATCTTTTCTCTTTATTATTCTAATAAATAGGTATGACTTGTGGCTTGTGGCTGACCAATGAATTTATTTATTTATAATGCTAAATAATGATAAGAAAGGTTATCAAACTCATTTGAAGGAAAATGACCATATTATTTAACATGGTAATTTTTTTTTCTATCCTGTTTTTGTGTCCCACTGCTGGGCAAAGGCCTCTCCTCTTTATCGCCACTCATCCCTATGCATAGTTTATTTATGTAGTTCAAATTGTGTGAGATATGATATTTATTATTATTGTTTATTAAATATCTGCATTGTTTTTTTTTGGCCTGAGAACATGGTCTTATTTGGAATCTGTAAATATTTTTAAAATAAAATTATTGGCAATAACCTGTTACTGTGATATAATCAAAGAACTTACTTATAAACCTCTCCAGCTCAGGCACCGTGTCTTGTAGTGAGTGAAGGGCAGACTCATGGTATGCTCGTTGCAATTTGACATATTGCAGGAGAGTATGAGCCAGTTGAGCTTCTTTGGCGACTAGTGCAAACATATCCGCAGCTAAGACATCCTTTGCTGCTTCCACCTTCATTGTCATTTCTTCAAATTCTTCCCTTGATGCATTTAATTTTGCTGGATTTTCCTCTTTGGCGCGTTCTAAATGCTGCTAGGAATATAATAAGATATAAATAAATTGCTTTAACAAGGTAATCGCCACTATAATAAAAAGAGGCGATTTTATTGTTTTTGTTTGAATTTAATAGGCTCCGAAACTACTGGACCGATTTGAGAAATTCTTTCATCATTAGAATCCTACATTACTGCCGTGATATATCTATAATGCCGTTATCTAACAAATTTTTGTTTTAAAAATCGCAAACTCGGATTGATATAGATTTTTTTCTCATTAATATAGCATTATAAGTAAAAAAAATACCAAATGTCAGATAACGGCATTATAGATATATCACGGCAGATTATCCCTGATGAACATATGCAATTTTTTATTTTTCGGGGCTAACGGGGTCGCGGGCAACAGCTATTCATAATAAGAGACTGGAAATATTTATTTCTATCCATAAAATACAAAATAAAAATAATTTAACCATGGTTCAAAATCGATTCATCCATCAATCCATTATTCAGAAATAAGATAATGGAATGTCTGGCACATGTAAAAAAATATGATGATTTTTATAGCAATATTATTATTATTAATATTCCTCTGCCAGCCACTCAATGGGATTATCGATAACATTTCAACAACAATGATTCACATGTTTTTTATACATTGATGTTAAAGATTATGTCAAATGATAAAGGTTTATCTTACATTGTACCGGCTGGCTGCTGATTCCTTTTCACTTATGAGTTTACTTAGTTGTTTCTTAACTTTCATTATGGCCGGGAGGTCTTGGTCACTAATTGTAGATAATGGTGCTATTACTAATTGCTCAACTTTTACTTCATGTTCCGCTATTTCATTTGCTAGAAACTTTTCTGTTTTGCCTGTGGATAACAATATCAAAACCATTAGCAATATAAACAAATTATTTGCATGACGAAGCTCAAAGTTAAGGAAAAAGTATTGTTAGTTTATTTTAGTTTGTAGAGCACCAGAGTTCCTTCCTTAATGTATTGTAAATAACCAGATAATAAACATCAGCTCTAATCTATTTGCCTCAACTACCTAACATAAATTTAAATTTAAGTAGGCATAAATCATTTTACACAAATTTTGCACTAGGTATGATTACATGATGATAATATATAAGAATCACAATTTGGGCATACAACAAGCCACTTCAGTCAATTGGGGCCCCTGACAATCTAGAGATTAACAAATTGAGATGGGTTGTTACTAACTCACCACATTCAAATAAGATATGTTTCAATACACTCTCATCATCATCAAAGTTGCTGGCTTCACACATGGACAGTCCCAGTAAATATTCGGGTAGTTTTTTGAGCCTCTTCTCTCTGGCAGCAGGGTCCTGGCCTTGTGTACTCCCGGCACCTGTTGCCAGCCTCTTACTGACTAGTTGTAAGGCATTCCGTAATTGCTCCACTTTCCTGTCTGCTGTTTGTAGCTCATCAGTCAGAGTTTCTCCTTTTCCAGACCTGTATGTAAACAAAACCATAGTGCAACCAAACACTAATCAAACTTCTTGGCAAAGAGGTGATATAACAATGTTATATTATTATGATCACTTTGTTATTTACTTCTGCTTGTCAGATGGACACAAAGACAAGTGATACAAAATTCAGTGATCTCTACAACGGGCTTCGAATCTTATCTAATGGTGATAGATAAAAAGGTACTTTACCTTGAAAATGTTTGGTCGGCGAGTTGCTTAACCCTATAGAATTGCTTCTTCATGTTGAATAATGTTTCGCCGATATTATTTATAAGCTACTAACAAGGTCATTGGACTTGGTGATTCGTAAAAATAATAAACGATGGAGCAAGATCTCGGTAAGGGACGAAACGTCAGTGCACCAATGAGATCATCCTCGGCTCCAAGAGGCAGGAAAGTTTCACCAATATAAACTACACACAATTAGAAAATAACTAGACTATTCAACAAGGCACAACATTGTCTTAATTCAAGCTAAATGCACAACACACTCCTTCATTTGTAAAATCTGCAGTAAATCACAAATCGTCAGAAAAATAAAATAACATTAACACAGTGTTGCCAGGTGTATAAAAAAAGCCGCATATTATTTTTTTGTTAGAGAGAGCTATGATGGAGGTTTCATGCTTATAAATATATAATAAATATATTGTCCGTTTCCAGCATTTAAGAGGGTATGTATATTTTATCAGTTCTATTTTAAGTTCGCTTTACATTGATATGATGAATCGGAGCAAGAGTTTATAAGCTTAATATTTATCGCTCTCACTCGTTTTTCGAAACAATGTTCGGAACGAGACAAAGCCAATATAATTATCGTTGACACTTTATAGATAGACTAACCTACTTTAAGAACTTATGTGCCTACAATACAATAAATATTTTGGATCAGATGTAGCGTTTCAGTGTTCTCGAACGAATATTTAATGTCACTGATGGAGCTGTCGGCTGTCATCTGTCAAACTTTTGTCAGTTCAGTAGTCTCACCGTATTTCCTATTTTTATTTACATGAAGTGATATTACGATAGAATACGATACCTACTTACAGGCGAGACTCTTGTCGTAATATAGTATGAAGGCATTGCATTCAAGTAGGAGTAGGGATGGAACGTAAAGTGTGCGGTGCAAGAGGTTCAACAACAAAACTATAGTTGCCGAGAAAACGTTTAACAGAGTAGGTGCGTCGCTGTGACTAAGAATTGCGCTGCGGTGAAAACTGCATATGTGGAAAACTAAAAAAATAAAATTTAATTTGTTCGCCTTCATATCATTATAAACAAGATGGATCGGCGATTTGTAAACGTTATATTGTTAGGGTTCGGGTTTATGTTTGTTTTTACAGCATTCCAAACAATGGGAAATATAGAGGTAAGTTATAATTTTAATTCTGTATTTACTTTCACTTTTATAATAGTTTCAAACATAAACTGATGTTGCATATTACGTGCATTGTTACATTTTAACTTAAATTCAATGATTTTAAATGAGTTCTGTGCTGGTTTTATATTGTTTTGTGATTAACTATATATTTTTATTATTAGATTTAACCACTTACTTACCTACCTACTTGACAAAACAGTTTTTTTGATTGATTTTTGATTTACCTACATTTTATGATGCAGTATTTTTTTATAAACTCTTGAACTTATTATAAATTATTTGTTGTCATGAATATGTTAAATTTTATTTATACATATATTAAGTTATTTTTTTGGTAATTGGCATTTTACTAGGTAAATTTACAGAAAATAGTTTTTCAAAATTCATATTTTTAAATAGGTAAGGATTTAATTATCATGCACCTGCTATGAAAAATGTTTTTATTTGTTTATTTTGTGAAAACTGTTTTACTGCTTTGTTCCTGTGAATGTACCTAAAATGCCAGTTTTAGAAAATAAAGAAATACAGTTTAAAACTCCGTTGTGTATCGTAGAACAGGCTAGTTGGCTATAAGGCCTATAAGTAACTCATTATCATGATTTGATATTTAATTTTAGGTAGGTATAGGTATGTAATGAGGTTGTTACAACCTCCTTAGTTTGCGTTCCTGGCCACTCTTACATTTTGAACTAAATCTTTCAAAATTCAAAATTTATTATGTTCTATTCAGATATTGATCCTTGGACTCATTCTCCAGAAAATTTCAATAGAACCAGAAACGGGATCACAAACATTTATTTTTGTATTTATAATCAGTTATTTTCCTGTAAGCTTATTATTAGAAAAACATAAAAATACATAATTTTTTAAAATGTGTTTCACTATTATAAACTTCAATACTACTTTTCCATGTGGGTCTCAGCGATACTACCCTAATATCGTCAGAGGTGTAATCGACTTTATTAGCTTTAACAATATTAAGGAAAACCACACTTTCATTGATTAAGTGTCAAATATGTTGAAATATCTGACATTCATCTTAAATAGTAATGTTAGTTATTCAATCAACTAAACATAAGCATTTAAGAGGAGGTAGAATTGTAGAGGCTGTATCATAAAACAGTTTTTAATCTTGAAATATCCTGTGGTATAAGAAAAAAATAATTAATGACCCTTTTTATGTGGGAGGTAGTTACCAGCAATAATATATTATTCAATATTGGACACAAAAATATCTGACACACTCTTATACCTCTAGTAATAAAGACATGTCAGATATTTTTGCACCCTTTGTTGGATAATATATTGTTGCTGGTGACTGTAGATAAAAATTCAAAGTTCTTGGCTCTACTTATCCCAATATAGGCCATAAAAAAAACTTAAACATACAATTTTTTTATGAAAAGCCATTTCTTATCATTAACATTTATTATTCTCCTTGTCTCCATCAAAAACATATTATTGCATACCCAGAGTGTGGTCAAAACACCTTTAATAATAGAGTCAAGATTAGATATTTTGATCCATTTCATGGATACGATACAAGTATGTATTGGGATAAGGACAAAAATTCCTTTTTAAAAAAAATTTCATCAACTGCTAAAAATATTTCCTTCCTTAGTAGATTTTAGGGGAGGGTTTGGGTTTGCAGAACAACAATTAGCTCTTATTCAAGTTTAATTTTATTATTATAATTTTATTATAATTTTATCTGTAGAACATGACAATTACCTAGGTACTTATAGAATTTTTGTTTGTTACATGATATAAATCACTGATAATTTCTACTGTTTATCTTGCAGAAAAGGTATGGTTTAAGAAACCTGGTCATAAATAATATTAAACTAACATAACTAATTTATACATCCATACCAAATACCACCTTGTCATTATAATCAATTTCATAAAACATTTTTAAAGCGCTTTATCTTGTTGAATCTGAAATAAATCAATTTCATATGTCATCACTACATAGTATAAAACAAAGTCGCTTCTCGCTGTCTGTCCCTATGTATGCTTAGATCTTTAAAACTACGCAACGGATTTTGATGCGGTTTTTTTTAGTAGAGAGAGGATTCAAGAGGAAGGTTTTTATGTATAATATATTTTGTTTTATGTACGTGTGTTATAGAAAACTCAAATAAACCGAAGCGAAGCGAGGGCGGGTCGCTAGTTATTATATAATACGACGAGAAAGGACCGCATTCCGCTGAAGGTGTTGTACCGGCGACCTTGAATTTAGACGCGTAGAGGTGTCCTAAAAACGTCAAATGAAGGGTGCTGGTGAAAGGTTACTCGCGTTCATTGCAACACTGGGTATAGGTAAACAAGTACCTAGTTATCACAAACGGACATACAGCGTTTCGTAACAGATAAAAGTTGTGCTGCGAACGTAATATACCAACATACCTATTTATACTAAACGTGCTATACTTGTTTGGAATGGTACAGTTGTGCAGAAAATAATATAGTTATTAGAGATAGATTGTCCGAAAACTACCAGTGGCTGTGCCATAAGAAACTTTTCCTTGTCTATTTGATTTAAAATAAACCCATTCTGAGGATTAGCGATTAAATTAACTCAACACGGATATTGATAAAAGACGAAGAGCAGACCATAATAATGTTGCCTATTTCGAGAACGTCACTTGTGATTTGTGATGTGGAAATTTCACTACCAACTAACGTTATTTACTGAAGTATGAAAATAACATTTGGAAAAGAGTAGTAAAATATAAAATGGGTCAAACCACTTAGATTTGTTGTACTTGGGTAAGGCCACGGGGCGTTCGAAATTGTGTGTTACCAAAATTGACGAAGATTTATGTCTGTGGCATTTATTTTTAATTACAATAGGTAGTTATGATTAGGTTCTTACATAATACCTGGAAAATAAATGCTTTTCGTAATGTTACATGTATTGTTTTGGTAACACTCTCGCGGGGGCGGTTCGAACGCCCTTACCCACTTACGTTATTTGGCTGTTTAGGAGTTTTCTTAATCTCCACGTTTATGGCTATCCTTTTGCTTATATATATTCAATACATAGCAACTGTAGAAAGTATATATTTAAACATACAGGCTGATAAAAAAAACTGTTTGTATAGCGACAGTGAGCAAGGACCGCCGGTCGGCGCGTTTCCCGCAACATGAGAAATATGACACGTGAATCAAGCAAAGATAAACCTTACGTCGTTGTATGAAGTGCTTTGACGCGTGCCTTTTGATGGCGGCTCTGGTATACTACGTGTGTTGCATTGTAATGAGGCCAGCCGCCTTCATATCCGCTTTTCCGCCTGTTTAGAAAAAAACACATGACTTGCAACACTCGTAATAGTAGGTACCTACCTATATACCCTAACTTTCAATTTAAATTATAGCTCCCTTGTTTTTTTTTGTACTCGACTGTACACAAACATGTGGCATCGAAACCTGATTCATTCGTAGTGTCAGTTATTTACTTTTTACTCGTACTTACCTAAAATGATAATTGATTACTGTTATGTAATTTAATTACCTATCTCGTTTATTAGGATATTTTGACATACCATACCTTTGAGCCTAATTAAACCTGATCTAGAAGCCTATAATAATACCTACTTCTTATTATTGTACCTACCTACACCGGAAACGGTTGATTGTTATGCACCCAATGTATCCATAACAACTTATTGAACGTGCAATCGAACAATAAATGATCTGATTTGATAATAAATTATTTAAATATAGGTATGTTCTTACTTCCTTGTCAAATGTCGAATTGTAATTATGCCTAATAAGATTTTTAGGGTTCTACAATAACATTAAACTGTTACGCATAAAAAAAAGTTGCACATTTTATGGATGCGTCTACCGTAGCTTTGTAAGACAGATAAATGGTGCGAGGGGAAAAATATACCAACACCCACTCATTCCTCCGGCAACAGTCTATTGTTCCGTCTGCTGAGTCTGTTGCAAAACACAAGACAAGTTATTAAACAATTACTATTGCAAAACTGACGAGCTTTTGATTTATAGATAGATTATTTATAGCTTACAGGAAATATATATGTTAGCACATACAATAAATAATCCCTAAATTCAAAACCGCTGGGCCCGTATTATGGTCGCCTTTATCGCGGTGGATAAAGCATCCGTCACTCTCGCACTAACGCACTGGTCAGAAAGTGACAGATGCTTTATTGACATCGATAAACACGCCCGTAATATAGGCCCTTGCATTTTGCGTGTGAGGCAATTTCAGGAACGCTTTTATGCGGATCGTGAATCCTATTAGTGTCGAAATCAAAAGAGTGCAATCACATAATGTACAGTATTGCAGTTTATGCACTTTTTACTTATCAGAAGACCTCATTTTACTTATTATTGGACACTTGGATCGTATATTATCAGGTTTATTGGCACGTACATTGTTGTTATGTAACGACGAATGAGATCATCGTCCGAGGTTTGTGAATTGTGATGGTCGGTGCGGCTTGTGAAACGGTATTTTTTTTATACATGCTCGGATGGCGCTTACTTGGTCGAAACGTTAAGTTGCGCGCGATCGATATTGTCTAATAGTCAAGGATCGCAATACGTAGTCTGGTACAAAATATCGAATAACTGACAAAATACTTTACTGTCTCTACAGTCTACATGCCAACTTATGTACTTATGTACAGTAAAACTACACAACCATGGTCCTAACCTGCAACAATAGTCCAATTTTCCTCATTACATTATTCTAAAATATGATACGTTACTGCTATTATTGCTGGGTAAGTATATTATGTACTGTTTGGCCAAAAATCAATTGCTCTAAACTCTTGCCATAGCTTACGCTAACATAATTTTAGGATAATGTGATAAATAAAATTGGATTATTGTTGTAAGCCAAGACTAGGGTTGTGTAGTGTTACGGTACCTATCAGAGCAGATAAGGTGTCCAAAATCATCTGAATACGCTCTATCGTCAAGTTGAAGATATTTTTAAACGCCCAATAGTCCGCTAAGATGTATTTAATGGCGACTGTACCAGGTGCAGAGTTCTAGTGCCTCTAAATATCCATTTTAAATGTCAGCGACACATATTACGCAAACACCCTGTAGCTCGAGGAAGCTTTTGATAAAATATTCTTCCTTAAATTTATGATATTTACAGCCTGTTATTCTTCTTCATTGAATTATGCGGTCACATTAATTGTTTTTATAACCTGATTTCTAAGGTAGATTAGGTAACATGTACTGTAATAGTTGTATTCTATCTAACTAAGCCTCATATCATACCCTATAGCGGTCAGGAAGTCTCGAACAATGCAGTTGCATAACATTCCGATGCATTATAAGCGGCATAATGTTCATAGCGCTTCTTTGTGATTAACGGAAGAACTAAATAGTTTATAAAAATACTACCTAGTACTCAGGTACTATTAGTTTATAAATATACTAGCTACCCGCTCTCGTTTTGCTTCGGTTTACGAGTTTTCTGTAGCACCCGTACAAAATCCAGAATTTATTATACATAAAAACCTTCCTCTTGAATCACTATATCTATTGATTAAAAAACCCCATTAAAATCCGTTGCGTAGTTTGAAAGATCTAAGCGTCCATACGAGAAGTGACTTTGTTTTATACTATGTAAAGAAGCAAGATTTTAGTCGTGTGTGCATTTCATACAAAAGAGTGTTCAGCGTACCGATATTGATCGTAGTTTAAATAGTTAATATCTACAGTGCAACCATTTTCTTAATAAAAGAAGAAATAAGTGATCAGCAATCTTCGATATGTTACACGAGTGACAAATATACTGTCAGTTGCGAGTGCAAGAGTGATAACGAAAGCCAGCCGAACGTATCAAACAATATCACAAATACGCGTGGCTGCGTGCACCTACTCCCCAAGTTCCGAAACTAATACGCAACTTCTTTCTTAATCATCGTTCACAGGACAGCGTGGCCAACAAAAATTATGCTGTCTAACATTGGACTCAAAAATCCCTGACAATTCCCTATTACTAGAGACTGTAGAGACAGTAGCGTATCTGATATTTTTAACGCGATGTTGGATATGTTATTGCTGGTGACTGTACATCACATGTCAATTGATAATAGAACAATTGAAGGCGAGAGCCGGCGTGTAATATTATTATTGTCTCAACAAGGGCATAATTTTATTAATCGAATTGGCAATGAAAAGTAAAGTCCCTGCAGCGTCCGTCTGAATTAAACCGATAATAATGCGTGTTTCAATAACGCAACGTGAAGATAAGAAACGTTCTTGAGCATGGTTTTTGCAATATATCCTATTACCTACAGTCAACCAATTTGATTTCTAGGCCACTTTGGACGCAACCAAAACGTAAGAGACTCCCTATGATTTGGTTGACAACGTCACGTTGACAAAGTCCATAGTCCATAGTGGCCTAGGAATCAAATTGGTTGACTGTACCTCTGTGGCTGTATATGCGGGAAAATTCAGAGAAATCGAATGAGATTAGATCCAGCGCATCAGATTTGATACCGAGAAATGGTCCGATAATTTATTTCGCTCAGTGGTCCGAAATGACGGATCTAATGAACAAAACAACCATGTACAAATCCTCATACATAAACAGTACTGCGGCGGAGACTGCTACACAATTCTTAAACCGTATTTTCTCGGACGTTATGAAGCATTTTAATAACCGCTTGCTCACTGTTACACTTTTCTGACTGAAAAAAAGTGACAGTCAATTAGAACTTGTGTTGGATTTAGCATAATTTTCACTGTTTGCAGTTTTTATTTGAAATGTGAGTGCCTTCCTGCGGAGTCTGATAATAATATATGGTAATATGGATGTTATTGTTTACAAATTACTGTCGTTGAAAGTCTGTTCTGAATATTTTCGATGTCATTATTATACTTTGTATCTATTTCAATTCCACCTTGGACAACACTCTTCCCAATAGTTTTACGTAAGATACACTATCAATAATGTCATATTAGGTTTTATCTGTAATGTTGATAAATCCAAGGATTTGTTTGTATTCATATTTAGGTCAAGATAGTTGGATTTTTGAAGGGTAGTTCATATCACAAGTGTCATGGTCTACTCTAGATGATAATAATTACCTAAGCGTATTATTTCAAGATTATGCTAGAAACTCTAGCTTTCTGCGCGTGGCTTTTTTAGGGTTCCGCAGTGAAACTAGGAACCCTTACAGTTTACAGTTTCGCCATGTCCGTCCGTCCGTCCGCACCCTAGCTCAGAGACTCTTAGTACCTACTAGAAAGCTGAAATTTGGCATGAATATACATATCGCCAACAAAGTGGTCAAATAAAATGTTGAAAACGACTAAGTAGACTTTATTAGTTCCTGAGATACAGGCAACTAAAGTGTTTAAACCTACTAAAAATCATCTATGACAGAACCAAATAACTTTAAATAGAAAATTGGTTCATATTCATGTTGTTTTTTGATATAGTTTTTTGTGTTTGTCGTAACGGCTTCGGAACTTTTCACTGAGCATGGCCCGACATGCTCTTGCCCGGTTTTAATATATTGTTTGAGATATTAAACAAACGGCCGCACTTAGAGTCTTTTATTGACAATTAAGTCGTTCCTTTGTGACAATTTTCCATACAATATTTTTTAAATAGGAACAAGTTAACTGTATCTAAAATGTCACTGAGTACGGCGCGGTTAAGTAAGGAAGTAACTATTAACTAATCTTACGTACTTAAATTTATTCATAAAAACATTATCCTGTTTTTGTAACATGACTTATCCTTATCCATCCTAAACGCGAAATTGTTTGTTTGTTCTGTTTTTACGATATTTTATAATGGAGATCGACATAGGGATTTCTTTGGAATTGCGATAAAACAATTCTACGCGGAACGGCAATAATCAAATTTATCGATACTATCGGTCTTTTAAGTCGTCTCTTTATATTTTTACTACAAGCGAAGTTTCGACTTGTTAACTTTAAGTTATTTATTTAAGTAATTATTTAAGTAATTTCAAATCTATTTACTTATCTACGTGGATTACATACTATTACCCTAAACTAGAGGACTTATTTAAATGGGCAATATTTCGACACCATACTGAGTTGAAAGAATAAAGATATCCTTTAGCATTTTGACACAACACATTAATAACAGATTTTCCTTAAAAGTTGCCTAGACATGGCATGTGGCAAAACAGAAAAAACATATCGCAATCTAAAAAGTCAATTAAAGTGATACGTTTTAGGCCTGATGCAATACATTAACATATTTCTTTGGCTTCCCCAGCCTTAAACTATCGAGAGTTACTGTATTATGGACATATTCGTCCTAGTGCATAATACATTATGTAATAGAACGATGCAGTTATGTCATTAATACTTTAAGATTCATGTTTGAATTAGTTTTACGTCAAAACAATCTTTTTTTTACAAGGTTTTTTGCGGATTGTAATTTTTTGCCGAGTCATTAACTGCTCATCGTAGAAAAAACAATGTGCCCAAATACTATGGAATATCTTCTAAATATATAAAAGGAGAAACTGACTGACTGACTGACATATCAACGCACAGCCTAAACGGCTAAACGTAGGTACTTGAAATTTGGAAGGGACGTAGCTTAGGTACCGTAGAGGTGCACTAAGAAAGGAATTCCCGAAATTCCCACGGGAACGAGAATTAGCGGGAAAATTATTAACTCGAAAAAAATGTTTTGTCCAACGAAGTGGACACAGGAACAGCTAGTCATCGTATAAAAAGAAAGCCAGACATACGAACTAAAGAAATCAAACAAAACTGAAAAAAAAAACAGCGCCTATCTTATCTACTGGGTAAAATGGCCTTTGACATGTTATCGTGTCGTTAATGGACTATATGTGTAGTCCATGTCTTGAAATGAATTTAGTTATTAGTGCCTTCGGCTAAGTGTCCAATAATGGTGCTGTGACCCTAAGTAAGGGGTTTTTCTGGTTACCTACAAATAGATACATGCCGATAAAATAACGATATACAAATTCTGTGGACAAAAAAATTAAAAGATACCGTGACATATATTTGTTTAACCCTGTACAGTTTTTCTTACGTTCTTACGTCCCTATCATTTATTTTTATCACAAAAGTGATTACCATCACGGACTTGATCTTGCGAAACACATAAATTTTGATATTATGAAACTTTAAAATAATAGGTTGCGACATGTGGTATCAACTGGGCTATAAATGTCATTGGATTTTTTATTTGTATTGTGCAATCTTTTTTTTTTGGTTTACGCGTTATTTTGGTGCAGCGTTGTTGCGCAAGCGCATGCTTTTTTAAGTATGAGTAGGTGTGAGATTATTGGGTGCAGCTTATACATTTTGGGCGTATTATGGTCGATACCCACCCACTCAAAATATTAAGACGAACTTTAATTGATTCGTTCTTCGTTTGTATCTTCGTTCCTTTTGAATTTCTACATATCGCACCTTCGGCACAATTGCCCCTATAGTACGTTGTGCCATTTTTCTACCGAAGGTGGGATATATAAATCAGACTTAGTAAAGTAAAACCTGGTAATTCCTTTTTTCGAGTCTTTACTCTTGTGGACTAAACAGACGCACCACAACAAGGGGTCCAAGGGGTCCGGCTACATGCGCTTTTGTCAAGTTCCGTAGGTAGAGTCTGACCAGTGAGTGGTGACACAAGAAATGGCTGCGAATTTAAAATATCCCTTGTTGGTAACACGAAATGCATAACGACTGGATATATAGGTACTCGTAATGTGACCGCTTGTTTCTTAGGTAAAATTGTTGCCATATGTGAAGAATTAAGAACAAATTCTTGTATCACGACTCGCCGGTAGACTTTATTGATAGTACTCGGCTGTCAAGCGCTGTCTCTGAGGGCCGTCAGTATATTTGTTACGCCAGAGAGAGTGTGAAAGCGATACACAGCCTATTATTATTATTATTATGTATGTCTTTACCAATCACGGAACTATGAGAGTCCCGGACCTTTGGAAGGCGTACATGGAGCCGAAGCCAACACGTAGAGGCCCTTTAGACAAGTTTAATTTAGTAAAGTGATGGGATACCAACCGGCGATTGTCCCTGAGTTCAAACTATAGAGGTATGCTCCCACGGACAACCACCAGTTAGTATAAGAGACTATTTAAGAAGGATGGGAACATTAATAATAAGTTCTATGAATGAACTGATATGGATTGGTGACCTAGGCTATTGATGAAACTATGGCGCCTGCCTGGCCAATGCTAATTACTTTGGTTGAAATGGCAGGCGGTGACTCGCCAACTCAATGGAATGGGCCTCCCGAAATAGCCGCATATATATAGCAGCAGGGAGGCAACAGTTCCAGAGGGGCTAAGGGTGGAGAGGTGCTTCTGGACTTTAAACGACCATAAGGTGCCCACTCGCCACTTATGCAACACATCCACCCTTCGAGCATATAGCTCTTGCGACTCCACTCTGACCGGCCAATAAAGGCAAGCCAGAGGTGAGGGTCTGTTCCTCGTCATTGTACACCGCAGCCGGCCGGTGAAGGCAAGCGTGAGGTGAGGAACAAGACCTACCCTCGGGAGCAATCAGGTACGTGGTGTCGCCACTCACCAACAGCTCGCCACTAGCTGCCCTGCGGCTTTATTATTATTATTATTATTATTATTATTTATTTTAGACAGGCAGTTGGCACTGATATGTCTAAATCCTTGATCACTGCACGAATTGTCACACTAATTTAGAATGTTTGTCAAACTTATTTTTGAACTGGTTAACACTTTTAGAGTTCACAACATTGGAGGGTAATTTGTTCCACATTTTTATTATTCTATTCCCTAAAAAGTTTTTGCCGATATTTGTGTTGTGTTTTTTTGTTGCAAGTTTAAAGTTATGTGTTGTTATGTGTTGTTAGTTATTAGTATCGTACTATTAATAATCTGATGTTGCTGTGCCTGAACCAAAACAAGACTGTGTATTAATCGCTACTACGTGGGGCATACTGTAAGTTTCTGGAATTGGCCACTTACAATAAAAAAAATAAAAAAGCAATTACGAAATTCGAAAATGGAACTCTCTGGGAACATGTTACTTTTTAATTTGCGAGACTGTCATTTGTTTTTTTATTTTGGCGGGATTTAAAGAATTGTGTGACGCTAACAAAATGAATTTAACACGTGAACATTTTCGCTCAATGATATTTTACGATTTTCGCTGTGGCTTAAGTCAACAAGAAAGTTGCCAGAGACTTCAATTGGCATTTGGTGATGAAGCCCCATGTCGCAGCTCTGTGTATTCATGGTTTAGAGAATTTAGACGTGGACGACATCATCTCCACGAAGACGTACGTGAAGGGCGGCCGGCGACTGCGGTTACAGAATCGAACATTGATACCGTAAGACAACTGATTGAATCTGACAAAAAAATTACTTGCCAGCAAATTCGTAATATATTAGGCATTGGAATGAGCTAAGTGCAAAACATTTTGCATGTACATCTGAAGGTTCGAAAGCTTTGCACTCGTTGGATACCGCATGATTTAACGGAAGACCAGAAACGACTGCGTGTTAAGGGGTGCCGTAAAATGATTAAAAAGTTTAATGGAGGACAGTCATTGGCTGTCTATAATATCGTGACAGGTGATGAAACCTGGGTGTATTGTTTTGAACCGGAAAGAAAAAGCCAGTCGGCGGAATGGGTCTTTTCTTTTGAAGACTTGCCGACGAAAGTTAAAAAACGTCGGAGCAACGGCAAGAAAATGGTTGCTTCTTTTTTCGGAAAAACTGGACATTACGATACAGTGCCACTTGAAAATCAAAGGACAGTGACTGCAGATTGGTACGTAAACAATTGTTTGCCCAGAGTATTGCAAAAAGTTTGGGAAAAGCGTCCTCGTAGCAAAGTCATCCTTCACCACGACAACGCGTCCGCACATTCCGCTAAGATAACGAATGCATATTTGAAGGCCTCAAACGTGGAACTGATGACCCATCCGCCTTACAGCCCAGACCTCGCACCTTGCGACTTCTTTTTATTTCCAAAAATAAAAGATAAACTTAGAGGCTTACGATTTACAAGCCCGGAAGCGGCGGTGAATGCGTTCCACGAAGCCATTAAAGAGGTACCTACTGAAGACTGGACCCACTGCTTTACACAATGGTTCCAGCGAATGCAAAAATGTGAAAATAGTGAGGGCATATACTTCGAAAAACAATAAATGTATCATAAATATAATATCTGGTATAATTTTTCAAAATCCAGAAACTTTCAGTATGACCTAAGTAGAGGAAAATAGTTGTTATTAATGCAATTGTTTTAATAACAAATGATCCTCCTTGACATCTCACACAGATACTAGAATGGGAATACTCGTACCAAGGTTAACAGATTGACAATTGATTTGTTTGTTAATTAAATCGACTTGCAAACAGTAAATACGGTGTGATTCGTGGTGGATCTTAAGTATTAGTTATCTATATTAAGAGTTGTTATAAGAATAGACATATTATTGCAGTTGCAGTGTGCGATTATAATTTTTATACCTACTCATTGGGTCATTTTAGTGTTTAAGAGATGATTATTTGTTATTATCTACATCAAAATGTTTTTATATAAATAAGTATTATTCTAAGAAAAAGTGATTTTTTTTTGTAAGTATTCATAAGTAAAAGTTGCTCCTATTGATTCTGTGATCTCAAATGTCATAACAAATAAGAAACTAAATGTTGATTCGTTAGAAAGCTCGAAAATGTTTATTGATGTTGATTAATAATAATAATAATAATGTTGACTCGACGATCATTGTCCCAATAGTTGTTTCGGCAAACGGTCTTATAGCGAAGAGTCTTGACCAACACCTCAAGAGACTCTCGCTAGATGGCTGGATCAAGGGCCAGATACAGAAGGCAGTACTTCTCGACACGGCACGTATTGTGAGGAGGTTCCTCTCTCTGCAGCCCTAACCACCGGTAGCTTGAGCCCTGCCCCGCTGCCGGCGGCATTCGTAGGTTAGGTTTTTTATAATGTTTATTTTTTATATTAGTATTGTTATTTTACTTTTATAATTGAATATTTATTGTAAAAAACCTAATTTACAGAAAATTAAATAAATACTTAAAATAATAATAAAATGGTAATAATAATAATTAATGATAATTGGTGCACAAACAGGACTATTTTTTTTTAATCTTCTTTATACGCAATTAAAAGGCCCAAAATGGGCATATTATAATGACTATGCTATTTGGAGTCTTATTTAGATATATTACAAATAATTACTCTCTAAGTATAAGTAATTAAATGAAGAGTCTATATTCTATGTGTTTTTTCGTTCAGCCATCCCTGCTTTAAAATATAACATTTTACATTATATGCCTCCGGTACCTTATTATTTTATACTTACTTTCTAGGTCAATAGTTAAGTGTAAGAGATTATAATTAAGTGCATCTGCAAGAATTCCTTTTAGGCTCTTTTTGCTGCTACTCCTTAGAGAAAATAAGTGCCATTGTGTTTTTGCTTGCTTCATAAAAAACGGTGATCATCGTTGCACTAGTACAAACAATACCCTAACTTGTTCGCAGAAAACAATCCTCGACAGCATATCCCAAGATGACAAGACGTTCACGGGCGATGGGTACACGTCGCTGGCGATCATTTACGCGACGCTGGCGGTGTGCAACTGGCTGGCGCCGTCGGTCATCACCGTCACCGGACCCCGCGGTGCTATGGTCATCGGCGCGCTCACCTACCTGTGAGTATTTCAATATACAGCTCGTTCACAGCGGGTAGGATACACGTCGCTAGTGGTGAGCAATTGGCTGGCGCCATCGGTCATCACATCACCGTGACCGGGCCTCGCGACGTCGACGGTCGACTAATGAAAACAAAAGGATGCTAATAACAGGTGGGAAATAGCCCAGTCAACGAGGAGGAAATATTGTAACAAGGAGGCTGCGCTCGACTTGGTTTATTCAAGTGTAAACAATGATTGGGACAACGTTGATTTCGTCTTGCAGTCGGCCCACCTGGTTGAAAGTCATAAAGCAATTGTAAATGATGACCGCATCAGGTTTATACACAAATAGGTTACGCATAACTTAGGCGCTTAATTTGCTATTTAATATGTTAATAATGACCTATACCAAAGAAGTTGTGGATAGCCTTAGTTTAAATTTATAATTTATACAGCTACATATTGAGATTATTGAGTACATTTACCTTGTTTACATAATGCAAAGCATATTCATCCTCTTGAATAATGTACGACGGGTGTTGCTTTCTGTTGTGCAGTAGGACGTGTTTTACAGAAGATTTAAAGACGAAAACATTTATCGTTAACATAAAATCCAAAGATCACTTAAATGCCAATTGTAACGAAATATTCCCAACTTAGCATAATACTACATTAGACAGGGTACTACTGGTCTTGTAGATATCTATAAATAAAAATAATATGCAGTGCCTATTACTTATTAACTTATCTAGTGGTGGATAAGCCAATACATAAACTGCGATTACTTGATTGGTTGGAGACATACTACTCATAAATGTTAATGATTTAAAAAAAACATCAGCAGGGTTCGGAGTTTTCGTAGTACAGTAAGACTAATGAGAGTTGTGGAGTCGACAATAACATTAAAATTCAACTCTTATTCATACTCATACTCATTTGTATATGTAATTCCAAAATGCTTTTATATTTGCCCTGCACCCCTGCCTGAGTAAAGCTGTAATACTAAGTAATGAAAGATATTATTTAATATTAATCTCATAATTTAATGAATATTAAAGTGAAAGATAATCTTCCCTATTTATAATGAAATTTAACTGTGCAATACAATAATCTATTAAGTTTGAGTATGAGTAAGAGTTGAATTTTTATGTTTATATCGGCTCCACAGCTCTCCTTCATCTTACCGTGCTATGAAAACTCCGAACCCTGATCATCAGGCATGCAACGAATTTCTTCAAGGACTTCAAGTTACAAATTGTATCTATGGATGTTTTTGGTCAGAAGCATCGTCTAAATTTCATCCCCTCATTCTGATTTATTAGATAATCAAAAGTTATGTTTTAAGAGATTTTCATACGGGCGACTGAGGTTGAGGAGGAGATTTCCTTATTAAGATAACTTTCTCATTTATAAAAATGAGAAAGTTATCGAAAGTAAAGTGTATTCGTAAAGAAGTAAACTTAAATGGTCACCTGTTTTAATTTAAGCCGTTTATGCATACAGCTTGTATGAAAAAAAAACACTTCTATTTAATATTATGTAACGTGAAAACAAGTAATCAATACAACTCTTTCCTTCTTTCTTAAGACTGCGTTTCGGCCCGAAAAACAGCCGTCAATCCTACTAATATTATTAATGCGAAATGTGTGTGTGTGTGTGTGTGTGTGTGTGTGTGTGTGTGTGTGTGTGTGTGTGTGTGTGTGTGTGTGTGTGTGTGTGTGTGTGTGTGTGTGTGTGGGTGGGTGTGGGTGTGGGTGTGTGCGTGTGTGTGTTTGTTACTTCTTCACGCTGCGATGGATTTAGAATGGAGATTGCTCATACCCTTGATTGACATGGGCTTTTTCATCCCGGAAAATATAAAAGCTCCCAAGGGAATAAACGGGCAGAAGCTAGTTGTATATATGTATAGTACAGTTTTCGAGAAAATAATGAGAAAAGAGTTCTGCACGGACGAAGTCACTGGCTGTTTTATCTAACTGCTAAATCACTTCCGGACTTAGGCCCATAATGTTTTGCTTTAGAGCTTGGGCAGGATACAAACGGCCGTACTCAGTGTCAGTTCGGGGAGTGTGCACAAGAGCTCCACGAGCTAATACCGCCGTCTCCTTTCTACCATCGGACTTCTAGACTCTAGACGCACTGCGGGATTCCATCCGTAGCCGGTTTGAATTTTGCCTCTTCGAACGAAGCGCTTTGCATCATTATTTATAATGCGTACCTACCTACTGCAAAAGAGTGGAATGCGCTTCCGACGTCGGTATCCGGGTGCATAAAATTAAAGCTGGGGTGAAAAGGCATCTTCTGGGTGAACTCGATTCATCGTCGACAAAATTTTCGCCCTTCAGGGGCAATAGTTAGTCAAGAGAAACCACATTTTAAATATTTAAAAAAAAAGTTGATGACGATTAAGTCGTTCCTTATTGATGCTTTTTTATTTACAAGTTTGAAAAAGGAACAAGTCGATTGTCTTTTAATACTTCGGAAAGTTACTTAGGTATTCTAGGCATCAGTCCTAAGCCTAGCTATTGAATTAAGCAAATCTAATTCAACAGCTAAAGTGAACCTTTCGTTGTAAAAATTAGATTGCGTAAAGGTATACTATAAATACTGGTTTCGTAACAGCCGCAGTAGCAAAAGTATTCTTTACATGACCATTGTTTCTTTTTGAGAGTTATTACTTTATTAGCGTAGGTGAATGTGGAGGTATATTACAATGCAAGTTATTTATTCACTTGTTGGAATGTAGCCGATTTTACGACAAGTCGTTATTTCAACGCCAGTGTTTGCATACCGAAACACTCAGTTGAATAAAAATGTTAAAGATCTCAAAGAAGCGTCTTTGTTACACTTTCTTAAATTTAATCTATCAGAATAATGTTGTTTGGAATTTTCCATCCTAATTTTCTCCTAAAAACTGGTTTAATAATCTCTGACGGCTAAAGGCCAAATATATCAGGATACGTTAATTAAATCATACATCTTGGCTTGGCTTGTCTTGTACATAGGCAAGTGGTTGTTTTCGCATGGAAGTGTGAACGCGAAGTAACAGCATAATCGATGTAATGGCTGGTGAAACTACCGGTTACGACTACCCAAGTGCGACGCTATATTTTCTCTGTTCTTTAGTGCTATTCGTATCAGATGTCCGATTGTCCGCGACTCCTTTATCTTTATTGTTGTGTCAATCTCAGATGATCCCTCGACAGCCCATAAACAGATATTAAGTACTATTGTTTCTTTGTTTTTTACACCTACTACATATATATGAACGTTGTACGACGATCAGTACTAAATCAATAGTCATTTCACTTAAGTGCACCTATCCAATCCAATAATATTTCAAATCAACTCGAGTAAAGATTAATAACCTATTCAAGGTTATTGTAGAGTTGCTTGTTGTAAGCGATATACCTATATGTTGAATTAAAATGCCAACAGAGTGAAAACGTTTACCTCCTTGATAGTTTGTTAAAGATTATTTTATCTTGTGGACTTAACAGAAACGCATGGGGTTCTGCACACGTTTCTGTAAATTACTTTTCGGTTTCTAATGTATTCTTTTGTAAAATAAATCATCATGCTCTCTTAATTAGAACACCAGTAGGTAAATGCGAATCGGTGGAATAATCTCGTTCGATTCGTCTCGGATTTCCACCGACGACAATGACCAATGACACACCTATATTTATTCATTCATTTGTTTCTTTGCCTCTTTACAATTACGTTCTTTACCTACCTAAGTTTCATTAATTGGGTAAGGACCAAAAAGTTGTCCACGCTAACTCAATCAATTAGACTTTCTATGAAACATTTCCGTTGTGACACGAAAATTAGCCATACAATTGTAGGGATACTTATCGTCGCACAACGGAACTTTTTTCGTCTTCGTCGTTTGTATGCTTAACTGCGCTTAACTGTGGTCCAACTTTTTGGTCCTTACCCAATTATGACCTCTTTTTATATAATAGATGATTCCTTATCAACTATCGTATGAACCACGTATGAACTATACCTACATAAATCCTATGGAGTGAACAGTAGCTTTATGTCGCAGGGCACTTTTACTAAACAGTTCATCTAAACAGTTAATCGTACCTACCTATAAACATTAATCAGCTCATAATAGCGCCTTGTGTGACGCTACGGCCACAGCGGTCACTATCCTCGTTGCAAAACGTTTAATGATTCCTTATCAAGCCATTGTTGAAGTTCGTCGCATGCCAGTAACTGCTCAGTACAATCAATACAAGTGTAGGTATCACTAAAACACCAAGGTTTCTTGGCTAAAAGGATATTAGTGTACGAATAATGGACCGTATGAATCAAGAGCTCACGAATTTGGGAGAGATATTTCATGGAACAATCAAACTAATTGAACTAGTGCCATACTGGTCCTTAGCTTTAACTCATAACGACACAACACAATAAAATATTGCTAACTGGATCAGGATAATTAACTTATGCGTTCATCACACTTTATTTTTCTTACTTACCAGGGTTTGAACCTGGGACCGACCGCTAGCTTCGTAGACACTGTCACTACCAACTAGGTTAACAGCGTCGTTTGGAAAATATTTTACTTACGGCCGTGTATCCAGGATTGTGCAGTGTGCAGTATGAATATTTATCATCTTATATAGTTAGTTTTTAACAGACCGTCTATAGCATTTCCTCAAGCATGAAATTCTTTAGAGCTAATCAAGCGTTAATTTGTCGGTTCAATTAAAATTGTATATGTGTGAAATCTGGTTCTTTAGCATTTGTCATTCTTATGAAAATTCTACAACCAGAGCTCACTGTCAGTAGTTATTAGTATTCCTCGGAACAAGTCTAGTTTCGCGCCGCGCCTCCACTCTCTTTGTTCAAGGTTGCATACCTTCCTTGCACCTTTTGTACCGCGTGTCGAGTTTCGTTGTGCTAGTGCCCTCAGCCGAAACTGCAGGAAAATTTAAACAATTAACCTCTTAACACAGAATAACAGATCTTAAAAACTTGTTAGCACAGTTTCCGTGCGATAATCATTGCCCTTAACCCCCTCGTATGGCTTGTCACAGATCTGTGCTTAAAATGTGGACATCTTTTTATATTATAGGTACATATATTTACTAATTTTTTTGGACTATATACGAAGTTCAGAACTAGGTTATTTTTTTCACCTTCGACATACGAATTACCCATAAGATAATAATATTATAAATGTGCGAGGGTGATTGTTTGTTCGTTTCTATGCGGGAAAAGGTAGTATACGATACATTTTGCAAGAATCAAGTTGAAGACGAGAAACGTTTTGACATAACGGTGTGAACGTAACGGCTGTTGGTTGTCATGAAAACAAAGAATAATGTATTGTTCGGACAGTGCTATGTACTAATCCGTCAGTCCCTGAGTATAATAATAGAATTGTTTATTTAGGTAAGTTTATTATATAATTATAGAATCGGTTTTATCACACAATCTTGGATTTCCTGTAAAGAACTTACAGTATATAAGTATTCGTTAAATTAGTAAATAATTAGTCAATTACTTATTAATTATGTACTCAATGTCACCTTACAATAGGGCTCACTTGTCTTGTGGTTATTTAACAGTGGTGCTGTTTGTCAGTACCGAATTGAGTTAAAAAAATAGAGAGAACTCCGACCGTTTTACTATTAGCGATACTTGGGATGAAAGCACGATGGCAACAACTAGTGTAGTATATTACCATAGCATCGCCTGAATCACATTATGGATCGACAACCTTTACTAGTTCGGCTAGCAACTTATTCTCCCTAATGCCTCAGTGAGTATCTTTGGTTATTTTATTTATTGGGTAGAGAGAGCGCAGAGCAATTGTTTTCAGTAATATGAGCTAGCTGCCCAAGTCGTTGGTTAGATCACTTTGTAAAGGAACTAACTACGCTACGACCCATCCTCACTTAACTACGCGATTGGCCTAGTTGTGTTGTGACAGGGTCACTGACCATGCCTGCGTAGCTAGCGATCCCGGGTTAGATAGATAGACAGTATGAGAAAGTAGACAGTTTGGGAAAATAGACAGTATGAGAAAGTGGACCGTTCAGGAAAGTGGAACTAAGGTATCAGAAGGGTTGTAAGACGTATCAACACGCACTCTACGGCGACTAGTTTAGTTAAGTAAAGGGGGTTGAAAATGTCCTGAATGGCTTCTAAAAAGGATGGTACTGCTGTGCCTTTGTTTATTTGTTTTTGCTCGACATAGCGGGGGTAATGCCGTGCGTGTCCCCAGATAAAGTGGGCCTTTTAGGAAAGTGACAGTTTGGGAAAATAGACGGTATGAGAAAGTAGACAGTTTGGGAAAATAGACAGTATGAGAAACTAGACAGTTTGGGAAAATACAACCCCACCGTTCAGGCAAGTGGACAATTTAGGAAAGTGGACCTAAGGTACCTGAAGGATTTTAGGTATGGGCAAACATATGTGTTATAAAAAAGAAAAAAAAATGTTACCTAGTAGGTACCCACAAATCTAGACTAGGACGATTTGTGTGACATTGCCCTTTAATATTTGTTTATTAATTGAATTTTACCTCATTACATAGATGACTTTCTCCACAGGTTCTTTATAGTGACGTTCCTATTCCCGCGCACGTGGTTGCTGTACGCGGCGAGCGTGCTGATCGGCGCGGGCGCTGCGGCCATCTGGACGGGCCAGGGCAACTACCTCACTATCAACAGCGACGCCGACACCATCTCTCGCAACTCTGGGATCTTCTGGGCGATGCTGCAATGCAGGTAATGTAGGGATTGAGCTGGACTTTCTAACCAGTGGGGAGGGTCTTCAGTGAGAACGTAACCCTTTAGTCTAGCAAGGTCTTACCTAATCTTATCTTACAGATGGGTCCTTTCGGATACACTTCGACCCTTTAGGATCTTTTGTGCAATTACCCTCTTACACAGTCCGCTGTTCGAATGTGCAGGTTTTCTCACGATGTTTTTCCTTCACCGTAATAGCATCAGGTCAATTTAGAAAAAGTCATATGTACAGTATGGTACCTTACGATCACGAGTCGACCCCCTAAGCCACCAGGCCACCGACGCTCTTTCTGGCAAGGTCTATACTTGCATCCAATCGTTGGCTGGTGGCTAGGGTTGCCACCTTTCTTATCAAGATACATGGTAAATGTGGACCAAAAAATATAGTACAATCAACAAAAATATACTTAGTACATTTTTATTTATTTTGAAAGACATCTTTTTTGTTCGAACTAGCTTCTCTCAATAACATTTTGCCTTGTTTAAAAATATCCATGGGCTGGAGACAAGGTGCTGCTATATTAAAATATATCAATAACTCATTTTTAATGAGGTTAACTAAGGCTTTATTACGTTCATCCCGCAACTTTGCATTGATAACTGAAAAGACTCTTTCAGCGAATGCAGCTGTATCTAGCGGGCACGGACAACAGCATACACTATTTTAAATAAATTAGTGAGACTGTACTGTCTGTATTTTTGTTAAAAATAAAGTATTTTAGCTTACTTTATGTCTTTCATATATTATAAAGTACGGACAGCTGAAATATAGTACAGTACTTTATATTATAGTACGGATGGCAAGCCTACTGGTGGCAGTGAATGTGTGAGGTAGGTATACAGGACTTGAGGACTGTAATAAGCGGTTTAAATTGCTCAGCTAGTAGTAATACATACCTAAGTGTAGTTCATTCGTTCAAATAGTTTGCATGCTTCCTTGTGCCGCCACAATTGGTACAAAGACGCCCCCGTCGGCGACTTCAAAGGGTTTCATGCAATGTACACTATTTGAACAAACGAACTATATTTAGTTCCGGGCGATAACGTTTCTCAACCCCTTAATTAAGTTCGATTTTCACGATTTTTCAATAATGTTGTGGTTGTAAAAAAGCAATTTTGACGTATCCGATTATTTATTTTTATTTGTTTATAATATCTAGAACATGGTTAAAAAATCGTTAAAATCGGACTAGGTTTAAAGGGAGAGGAACGTTATAGCATTTTGTATGAAAATGTTGAGCTTCACAATCCTCTTACCCACCCCCTTTTGTTTACAGTTTGTTCTTCGGCAATCTGTTCGTGTTCATAAAGTTCCAAGGCAAGACACAAATAGACGTGGAGACACGCAACGTCGTGTTCGGCGCGCTGACGGCCGTGTGCGCCGTCGGCATCGTGTTCATCCTGCTGCTGCGGCCGGCCCGGCGCGCGCCGACCATTGAAGATGCCAAGGTAATTGCGACTGTATAGTCTGTTCCAATTGAAATTGACAAAGATGTAAACAAAGTAGTACTGTTTGACTCATAACCTCAAATCAAGTGTGTTTATATTTAAAATAACGTACAATTAATAGTTGTTTAATATTACACTTAACAGGGAAGTAATGATTGAGTCTATAAATCATTGCAAACACCTTAACTGATCTTAAAAAGTACGTGAGTATCGAGTAATAATGGTAAATGTGTTCGTTTGGTTTCGTTTACATCTTTGACAACTTCAATTGACACAGTTTTATTATAACATAGAGGAAACATTTGAGCACTTAGGTCACCTAATGTTAAATTGGGTGTGAGACACATTTTTTGGTTAAGTATAGCAAAGGGAAGGCAAATGAACACACAGGCCACCTGATGGTAAGTGGGATCTGACACCCATAGACATTTGTAATCTTCAGACTATAATCTTAAGACTGTAAGTGCGTTGCCAACCCGTTTAGTACTCAGATGAAATGCCTGTATGCTAGTAATTTCATCGGTTGTTACCCATACCGACACACACACAACATTGCTATGACACTGCTGCTGGTTTGAAATGTTGAGATGGCAATAATTAATTTATTATTTTAATTTTATTGTTTGTTTCACCTTCCGTGCTGTCACCGAACGGGCCCTACGGAAGACCAGCGCTGGCTTAACAGCGGCATATACTGAGTTGGGACCGTTTCACAACAACTGTCCCACTTTATGTTTTTTTTTACCTAATTTGTGCTTTTGTTGTGAATAAATTTGTAAAAAAAAAACACGAATTGAAATCCTTCTCCTTTTTTCAAGTTAAATAAACAAATTAAATAAACGCGGCCTAACATGGAAACAAAAACCAAGGGTTTTATACGGCCCTTGACCGCATGTACACATACTATTTACGAGCACGATGGATAATGATATTAATGATTTAAGATTTTGTTAATGTAGTTTTAACGTTCAAGTGTTTGTGTTACAGATGGAAGTGGTGAACCGCGAGCCGGAGACTCCGCTAGAGGCGTTCCAGGGCGCCCTGCGGCTGTTCTGTACGCGCGACATGCTCCTGCTCAGCGTCACCTTCATCTACACCGGTACTTAACCAGCAACAGTTACTATAGTGACAATATCAGGGTAAAAGTACAGTCCATGGGCCGGTCCTGGAAGACAAAGGCTATGGCAGGACGGGCCCATTGCTTTTATAGTTTCGAGCATTCCGCATAAGCCCATAAGTTTCATTCAGTGGAAACGTAGAGCTCCTGGCGACTGCCAAACGACCTACCAATAAGTTTCTATAAAAAAAAAAATCTGGGACAAGCTTTTGTTTCCGACTGTACTTTATTTGGAGTCATCAACTACTCGTGAAGAGTGTTCTAACGAGCCCTAACACGACAGGTCTATCATGTGTAATTTAGGAGTTCCTATGGCCACCCTACGTCTTCATCATTGGACCAGCTCGATGGTGCCATATTATTGTATTGTCATCGAAGTTACGAAGGTATACTAAATTTCTGCTTAAGCGGAAGTAGTTCAAATCTTCCTTGTAAGATTTGACCTGAACATGTAGTCACGGTATAAAAAGGTTCGTAAATTTTCGCCTCTATTTCAACGCTATTCAGGTCCAAAAGTGACGGACCTTTTCATACCGAGACTGTACATGCTTATAGACTTGCATACAGACATACAGACGTCGCAAGTTAATAATAAGCTTATAAAAACATATTGACCATAAAGATAAAACAAAGATAAAGTTGGCCACTTACTGTGCCAGCGCTCCTAAAAACAAGGAAAACGAGACTAGGGTACAATCGGCAACAAAGCCATCAAAATGGTCTATAAGAATGACCGTGTTCAAACTGTTACGACATTTAAGTCATGCGTGTGTTTCGTCAGGCGTGGAGCTCTCGTTCTTCAGCGGCGTGTACAGCTCGGCCATCGGGTTCACGCTGGCGATGGGCGACAACGCCAAGCAGCTGGTCGGGCTCTCCGGCGTGTTCATTGGGCTCGGCGAAGTGCTGGGTAACTACTACTACTCATTCCTTCTCTTCCCTTCCTTATAGTCCAACAAGCATTGACGTATCTAGGGCTAATTTCTAGTCTTTGTCTCTGAGATGCGATGGCCGATGAAGTCATCCTGAGATGAATACCGCCGAGGATATTGTTATTGTAGAAAATATCCATGCACTGAGTTGCATTCTCAATCGATCGGGTATTTGATTCTGTAAAGAAAGGAATGTATATTTATGCCGTTTAAAGAAATCCGGATGGACTTTGTTTTAGTTAAAATAATCATGTTGGTTTTTGCTTATCATAATAATAATATTTTCATAATGTCACTCACTCAGTCACGACTCTAGATAAATAAAGGTTGAACGTTTAACGTCTGTGGGAAATTCCCGATTCCGATTCTGAAACGGTATCGAATAAAATTAAATAGGTTACGTTACGAGTAAACGTCTTCCTGAATCTACATTGGCAAAATTTCGTTAGTTTACACCAGAACATAAGTATTGGCCATTTAAAGTTAAAAAGACACAAGGCCTTTCGGCATTGCTAAAGCTCTATAAAGCCTACCGTAAAACGGGGTGAGTAGGGACACAGGCTAAAATAAGTCATAACTTGTTACAAATAAGAACATTTATTAAATTGACAATAACGTTACGTCTATTGGAAATAATTTCAGTATTATAACATACTAGCGACCCGCCCTCGCTTCGCTTCGGTTTATTTGAGTTTTCTATAACACACGTACATAAAACATAATTTATTATACATAAAAACCTTCCTCTTGAATCACTCTCTCTACTAAAAAAAACCGCATCAAAATCCGTTGCGTAGTTTTAAAGATCTAAGCATACATAGGGACAGACAGCGGGAAGCGACTTTGTTTTATACTATGTAGTGATAGTGAGGCTTCATTTTAGGTTGTGTCCCTACTCACCTCGCTTTACGATACTAAACTACTTGGTGTGCTAAATAACTTCTGACGTGTATCAGGCGGAGCTCTGTTCGGCATCCTCGGCTCGAAGACGACGCGCTGGGGCCGCGACCCGGTGGTGTTCGCCGGCTACGTCATCCACGTGGCCAGCTTCTTCCTCGTGTTCCTCAACCTGCCCGACGTCGCGCCTTTCGGAGACACGCAGGAGGTATGGCGCGTTTGAGGAGTAGAAGACAGTAGTGGCATCGTTATATTGCTAATAAAGTAAAAATTATGATGATGGTTTTGGTTCCGAAAAGTCGTTAATTCCGATCGATATAACACCTCCGGTTCCGACTCAGATTCTGATACTTTTTAATTGGAGGTCGAAGCGCACTGACGGCAGCGCTTCCACGTTATTTTATGTTTTTCGTGTGTTCAACCTCGTATACCGCGTGCTTACCTACACATCACACACACAACTCATTTTTACCTACCTTCTCCTTCGAGTCTGACTTCGGTTCCGATAAAACCACCTTCGTAACATCTCTAGTATAGAGCCCCTACCGACCGGCGATCAATCGTTGCTACGGTCATTCCGCTCTCTTCGCCCAGAGGGTTATTGGCCCGGCGGCGGTCCCATTCAATCATAAGTAAATACTTTATGATTTTTCAACCCATAATGAATAAAACTAACTGGTGATTTTTTTCACGTTGAATTATCTAGATTCGAAACTCCTCTTCGGCACTCTGGAATAGTGTAACTTTCTATTTGGTTTGACTTTATAATATAGGTATTATATTCTTTTTATATCTATAAAAGTTGATTTATATCAAGAATCTATAATTCTTTCACCCCAGGTTTCGTACATGACGCCGTCCCCGCCGCTCGCGATGCTCTGCAGCTTCCTCCTCGGCTTCGGAGACGCCTGCTTCAACACGCAGATCTACTCCATCCTCGGAGGGAACTACGCCGACAACAGCACGTCGGCGTTCGCGCTCTTCAAGTTTACTCAGGTAAGTTTCATTTTAATATTGAAAACACGCCTCATCACTTACTTTGATGTTGCACGATTGTAAAATATAAGTGGGATAAAAAATCTAACACTTAAATTTCAGGTTTCATTGGTCCGATTCGATCATAGTCAAGACACGGATCTATATTAATATTATAAAGCTAGAGTTTATTTGTTTGCTTGCTTGAGCGCGCTAAATTATTTGTCATTTTTTTTAAAGTCAATTAGGATGGTACGTTGGAAAGTCCTCTACGGTTCCTTTGACCTATGTCCATGCGCTACTTTATACGTGACTTGAAAAGAGTAGTCATAAAAAGGCAGCGACTTTGTTGTGCATTTGGCGTTGCTGGTGTCTATGGGTGACAGTGACTAGGTACTTTCTATTCGTGGCCTGATGCTGGTTTACTAGTAGTAAGTACTCTACATTGGGTCGTTTTGGGAACTTTAGGGAAATTAGTAGAGCTATTTCGATCACTGGTTATGATTGATATGGCTGTGGGTCTTCCGCTGCCTGGTTGCTGACCCGTCATAACACTATGGTATGTTGTCGGTTGCGCAGTCGCTGGCGGCAGCCGCGTGCTTCTTCTACTCGTCGCGCGCGCCGCTGTCCGTGCAGCTGGGCGTGCTAGCGGTGCTGGGCACGCTGGGCACGGCCGCCTTCTGCCGCGTGGAGGCCGGCGCCCGCGCGCGCGCCCGCGCCGCCGCGCCCGACGACAAGCCCGCCACGCACTCGCTCGCCGACAACACGCTGCACTACGACTGAGCCCGTACCCACACCGCACGCATCACCAAACTCTGGAGGTATGGACAATGGTAGACCGCGTGTACGGTCCCACCATCTTATCCTTCAATCCGTGGCGCGTCTTAAGGACCGACAATGGTCCGTAAGAATATTTTAATTTGGAACTCAGTGTGTTTCGAACTGAGATTGACATTGTATATGTCATGACGTTCCACGGGTTAACCTACCGCCGAGCGGCAATGTTCGCTTGTGTTCCGGTGCAGGGATAAGAACCGGTATAAAACGCAACGATGAAAATATTGAGCAGAAATTAACCTTCTTTAAAAATGACAAAAGAGTAATATGAAGTTGTCGAGATACATAACGGTCGATTAAATTTTATCAATGCTTTAAAGTAGTTAAATACGTAACTAGCGTGAGTAACGCGATACAATTTTGATTGCGTGATATTGCTGCCATGTCATAATTAATATCAATATAATATACATCTACCACATATCGAACAACAAAATGTACGTAGTAAATAAAACAAAAAACGCGCATGCAATTATCTTCCCGCGTTTTTCCTTCTCGAATTTTCTTGGTTTTAATTTTAGGGCAGCAGGCTCTATAGTTGTATGCAATATGATTATAATTATGTATATGAAACAATATGTTACCAACAAATATTAGATAAAATAACGGAATAAGAAAACTCTTTTTCAATCCAGGCGAGGCTCGGGCTCCCAGCACTCAACATTGTTTGGGAAAACAAGAGACCATTCAATTACATGAGTCAACTGAAGTTAAAACTGATGTTGACAAAGTATTATTTCTATTGTCTGTTGATGAATATTCCTAAAATTATTCATAAGATATTACGAATTTAAGAGTAAAGCGAAGAGTGAATTTCAAGTTCATATTCTAATTGACTGGATGAGTAGTTTAAATTTGGTGGTCGATGCCTTTTATTATTTGTTATAACTACATTATGGTCCATTCCAATAGACTTGTCTTATTTAGTAAACAATTTTATAACCTCAAATAAAGCAACTAGAGACTACTTTTGCCCACCATTTTCCTGATATTACATCATGGATGATTTTGTTTGGTGACAAAATTGTTATTTTAGGCGAAAAGAGAGCGTTTTGAGGTTATAAAAGTGTTTATTAAATAAGACAAGTCTATTGTAATTGCCATTATATAAACCGACGATCCGTGATGGTAGCTAGAAGCGTTAGCAGTCAGCACGGTATTACGGTACATGGGAAACGGTTTTCAAAGACAAATAAGCCGCGTGGACTTATTATTGGTTTACCGCAACCATGTTTTAATAATTGACTATATATCTCTTATGTAGCAGAGATTAACTAAGTGCTTTATTTATAATTAACATTTATTTACGCCTCGCAAAATAGGTTATATTTATTAGAGGAGTAAATCGCTTATATAGTAATATAAAAATAATAATAAAAAATATGCAATTCACAAATTTATGTATTTTTAATAGCTTGTAAATATTATACATATACAAATACACATCGCTTTCACATGTTGATTTTTGAAATATAGTGACTGTTTAACTATAAAGGTTCAATGCACCTATTCCACTCACAACTCGAATGATTAAATATATGTTAGAATCGAGGAATATTATAAATTGAAACCTATGATTATTATTAAATTGTTTGTTGCATTTTGTAAAGCTTTCAGAGTTTATTAATAATATTGTAGATACGTTGTAATTTTTGTAAATATGTATTATGGATTATTATCTTGTAACACATGTAAAAAAAAAATAGCCGCTTGAAAGTCCAGCTTCTAAAGTAAATTAATTAAAAACTCTTTAAATTTGAACCTCATGGATACTTTCAATAAATGCTGTAGCCATTTTATCAACCGCGTGGCTTTGGTTACATGATATCGCTGAACTGTCAAGTGGATATAGCTTTAAGTATATAAGAATGAAGCCGCAAACGCAGGAGGCGGCGCGCTCTTGTACTAAAAAGCGTGCTCAAAGCGTAGCGGAGGCGTTTTTAGAGGCGGTTACCGAGAAAAAGATCCACCCATAGGAATACTTTATTTTTCTAGCCTCACTCAGCGCAGTTCTCCTACTAAAATGCGTGCTTAAAGCGTAGCGGAGGCGTTTTTAGTATGAGATCGCACTCGTTTGCAGTTTAAATATAGGACCTAAACATGGCAACTCGCCCGTCGCCTAAAGTTTAATAAAACGACTTGGATGAATATGTATTCTAAGGGTCCCCTCACATCTAGCGTCTTTTTCCGGAAGCGTCGCAATAACGCCCGTTCGGCGTCGCCGTCTGTACGTGAAATGTGACGCCGAACGGGCGTTATTGCGACGCTTCCGGAAAAAGACGCTAGATGTGAGGGGGCCCTAAGTTGTTTGATTTTCATTAGTTAGATTGTAATTCCAGTAAATATAAAAAGTATTGTCTTTATCTATACATTCCGTAATTTCACATTCCTGTTTAGCGCTGGTTAATGCCGCATATAGAGTGAATAATTTTAAAACCCAAATGTACTAGTTACCTGAATTCTGCCCTCCTAAGCCAATAAGCAGTATCTTAACGTTCATTGTCCCCATACAAAACGATCTGACAATGTCACACGTCCAACTTGTGTATTTAGTATGGGGATGTGGCCCCATAGTGGAGGCACGGACTCCTGAAAAAAATCTTTATGTCCCCACACTGGAGGCACCCGGACAGGGAACGTGTTAAATTCAATCACCAAAGCAGATTCAAATCTATATTGTTAAGAAAAAGGTTGATATTACTACAGGAGGTTGATCTTAGTTACTGCGTTTTTGCTTAGGACGGCAGAATTGTAAACCTATGTTGCCCAATATGTAAAAAGGTAAAAGTAAGGTATCACAGCGAGTTACAAAAGTAGCCATAAGAAGAATACAAGCAAAAAGATAATGTATGATTCTGGGGTTCTAGTAAAAAGGGTAGGTACAAGTCGACTTAACTCGTTATAAAAAAGGGTATAAAATATACTAGACTTAAACCCGTTTTCATTTGTTTTTCAGGAGACTTATACCCTTTTACACTAGGACCCCAGGATTACATTATAATAGGTAGCTTTATTGTTCTTTGTCCTTAGCTCGCTGCTGATGGTATACATCAAATATGACAGCATTTGAAACCCGGGTAGTTGTGTTCAATACAAGTAGTCAACAGCATAAATAAGTGATCATTTCTGTACCTTATCGCTTTGAATCGTATCACAATTTTGTATAACATTTCAAACACGACGTTAAAGTGAAATGAAAATGAAAATAATTTATTTCATAAATGCGAATTACAAAGTGACAAGGTACATAAATGATCACTTAGTTATGCTGTTGACTGTATCTACAAAAACATGATAGTGATCAATTTTAAAACATACTTATAAATGGCTTTTAATCTTTTGCCAATCAAGTCGTGTAAATATATTTTTGAGGCTTTAGCTGCTACCAGGGCTGGTTTAATTTTTATGACCCGCCACGAATTGTGATTGGTTGCACTTTAGACACTTCTCGCCATAGGTCTGCTCTAGTAGCCAATGGCGTTCGTATTTTGGTCGTGTTGTTGAAATGGCCACAGCTTAGTAGTTAGTTTCCTCTATGACCTATCAATATTACTCGATTTTTTAAATGTTGTCAATTCAGAGATAATGTACGTTATAATCCGAATTGGTAATGTCTAGTCAATAACAACTTCCTTGGCACTTCTGTAGTAGTATTTTTATACTAAGGAATGTTATTTAATCAATAAGATTCTATGTAAATAATGTAATAAATAAATAGTATTTTATCAAATTTTACTTATTTTTTCTCCCATCCGAGTGTAATGTAATGCCTTATATACATATGACGGAACACTTAGGGTCTAACCACACTAGCGATTCGCAACCGCAGTATCGTTATGGTTACGTACACGCCCGTGGACGCTCGCTTGCTGGAAATACGCTTGCAACCCACTAGTGTCTGCTTGCAGTAAGATACAAATCATTTTGCTCCGATTTTATGTAGATGCAACAAATAGTTATTTGGCCTGATACGGAATATCCGGCGTGGTCAATGGCCGCATAGCCAAATATCCAGGTTAGGCTTAATGGTCCCAAGGCAAGGATTATATCCTTTTTGTTCCACTGCTATTCGCTTTCGTCAGAAATCATTTACCTACCATGAGTCCAAAACCCCGCAAAAGTAAGTACGTTAGGTTTGTTAGGTATCATAGATAGAAGGGATGAAGGAATGAAGGGAGGGATGCAGTGGAACAACAAGCAGTGGGTCCACAAGTCCGGAAACGAATGTCCGAATTCATGGTCTGCTGCGGAGGTTCCAACCATACGCATTGTCCATGATCGATAATTAGTACCTGTATAGTATTTCTGTCATACAGTCACCAGTAATACATTATCCAATATTGGGCGTAAAAATATCTGACGTCTTTATTAATAGAAGTATAAGACCGTGTTAGATATTTTTGCGCCTAATGTAAGATAGTATATTATTGCTGGTGACTGTATCTAATACGAAGCTAGCGGTTCCGGGTTTGATTCACGGTATGTTTGTGTGATGAGTGCGTGTATTTTGTTAAGTCTTGGGTGTATGTCTAAATATATGTTTTTTTTTTTATGGCATAGAGAAGACAAACGAGCACACAGGCCACCTGATTAACTGTGACCCATAGACATTTGCATCCACAAGACTGCAATGCAATCCTAAGACTGCAAATGCGTTGCCAACCCTGAGGACTAAGATGGAATGCCTCTATGCTAGTCATTTCACCGGCTGTCTTATCCCCAAACCGGAACACAACAATGCGAACACTGCTGTTTGGCGGTAGGTTAATGGATAAGATGGTAATAATTTACCGTTGTCTATTAGGTACCGTAGAATTACCCAGTACCCAGTATTTTAAAAAACGTTTCCAGTATTCGGCTGCATATCCCGCCGTCCGGTATGGGGCCAGTTATTCTTTCTTTCTTTCTAATATTGTTTTTATCTTTACAAGCAGAGGCTTTTTAATAACACATTGTATGCCATAAGCAGCGCCGGTGGAATTAAAACAACTCTATAACAAAATGAAATAAATAAGTGTAGATAAGTTTGATAGGTATGTATTTTATCTAGATTGTTGCGATATTTGTTGCATCTACTATTGCGTTTTTGATCATGTCAGCTGTCGTCTAATTAAATCTCAATTAAGAAATCAAACACACTCCCAAAAACAAAACTACTATATTAAAACTATACAATAACATACTACTATTTATTTACTGTCCTCTGACCCTCCCAGTTTGAAATCCATAGGTTTGTCGTAGCCCATCATTTTCGCGTAGTGGACGGGGTCGTTAAAATGCCTGGCCTCCACAAACAACGGTGTGCCCTTCACTACCATGGTCGTGAACATGCCTGGGATATCAGGGACAACCACATCCTCTGTTGTAAATTCATGCTAAAACATAAATGTCATTTTACTATGTATATTACCTTTTTATTTGGTGGCTAACACAACGCACAACTTGTTTGTCACTTGGAAATCCCCCTTTAGTGACAATCGCACTTGGTATAACTTGGCCAATGATAAATAAGTGTAAATAAGTTTGATAGGTATGTATTTTATCTAGATTGTTTAAATAAATAAATAAATAAATAAATATTGTCAGTAATCGCTTTATTTTATTTAAAAGGTTCATTATGAGGTTAGAAAGTTGTTTACTATATTAGACAAGTAAGAATGAACAACAAATTATAATTATACATTCATCTTATAGTTTGGTTTAATTAGTTTGGTCTTGATCCATGTAAGAAAGTACAGTCAGAAACAAATGCGTGTCTCTAAAATGTTTTTTTGACAGAAATATAATTACTATTAAGCTCGAACATCAGTAGCAAATTCCATGCCAAATTGTATGAAAGTCTAAAATTGCCAACGCTCTAGGGGTTAAAACATCTGTAAGACGTAGGATGTCTGTTATGGATTAATACTACATACGGTTATTTGATTAAGCGCATATTACCTGCTTTTGAGCAATAAAAAAGTTGTATGTGATTGCCTTGTATATTTGCTTTGTGGGATCATAATCAATATGCGTCACATATTTCTTGGTTATTGTATGTAACAGTAACGGCGTAATGAACGTGAAGAATCCCACAACTGAACAAATGGCCACGAGAAGCGACGTACTCCCTATAGTCGCCGCTTCGTTTATGATGATCGGCTGGGCGATCAGCCCTGCAGCACTTGAACTTAAGGAAAATACTTTTACTGCTTTGATCTGGGGGGTCAAGGTGCCATAATAAATGCGTTCTGTTTCGTTTTCCTTTTCCGCCTTACTCGTAAAATGTCGAGTTACATCGACATTGTGTACACCGAAACACCTTAAGTGAGATGTAATTTCTTTCTGCAATGTAGCCAAAGATCTTGTTTGTACGAAGGTATTATGGAAGCAGAGCCGAAACATATTTATTTACTAAGGGCTTCGGCCACAAGATACAATAGTAAATTAATAAATTTACAAAATATTCCTTTTAATTTTTGAGCTTAAACAAACTAACCAACAAAACCTATACGATCGGTCATCTGCGAAATGACATTGACGTCTAACGTCTGACTGTCACTCATGTAAGATGTCAAAGTTGACAACAGGCAAAGGTATTTTTCACTTTACAAATATATTACTCATAGGGTGTCTTACTGAATGTCTTAAATAATTTATGTCGAAAAGTCGTTTTTTCATTGCTTTTAACGATGTTTTAGCGTGTTACCGTATATTTTTTTAAAAAGAGTCATCGTAACGTTAACAATACCTACGATTTCCAAAGCAAAGTGCTTCTACCAAGCAGAATAGAGTCCAATTAATAGTGGGATTTCCGCAAGGGTAGGTCGTTAGTAGTCAGCAACAAACGTTTACAGACACAAACACTGCTTTAATTCAGCGGATAATATCACTAGGAAAGCACAAAAAGGATAAGAAATTTTAATACAATTTGCTGTAGGACTATTGGCAAAGGAAAAAGCATTTTCAATCTTCGATTTCAAATTTCAATCATCAAAGTGTTTCGTAGGACAGTTGTCTTCATCGTAGCAGAAGCCTGTCTCACTGTCCAAGACCATGTTTGAGGGACAGTCACAGCGTGAGAACCCGCACACGGTGCCGACGAGCGACACCTCCAGATGTTGGCAGGTTCTCTGCGCGGGCCAGTAGGACTGGGTGCAACTGCTCTTTATCTCTACCAACCCTTCAGGGCATGATTCAACGCCTGTAGAAAACAAATAGCTACAATATTTGGAACCGGTATTTAAATTTAGTGATTGAGAATTACAAATTCACAAAAGTACGAATTCTACGCAGACGAAGTCGCTGGCAGAAGCTAGTATTTTATATAAAAACAACGTTACGATATAACGATTAGTAACTACGAGTAAAAACCCCTTACTGGCAAGTGTGAACTGAGTGGGTCCCACTAACAGCAATGGTCCACGAGGATGCGACTATCTCAGCTAGTCTTTCTCAACAAATTAGGTACAGTCAGCAAATTATATTAAAATAACTATTAGATCTTTAAACAGCCCAACCGATTTTCATGAAACCTAGCTAAGAACAACCGCTAGGAAACCCACTTTCAAATTAAAAAAACACCATCCTCATCGATGCCACAGAAAGACACACACACACACCTGCACACATAGCGGTCGGTCGGAGATTAATAATCGGCTCGGAGACAATTTGCACTGTGACTCTATTCTACTCTGTAAAACTATATTGCTTTTGTCCAGTAAATAAGAGCTATCGAAACGTTGACAATGCGATCAATGCGAGCAGTTTAAGAAGAATAACCCCTGTACGAATAAAAAAAGTTTATTACAATGTATCTCAAAAGCCCAACTCACACTGGTTCTTGTGCCAGAGGCAGGTAGACACGGTGGATTTTTCATAGGCCCACGCAACAGACAAGATAAAAAAAAAATGGGGCCGCATGGTGACAGCCACAAGACGGCTCCACCAGAGGCTAGGCTGCACTGAAATGAACGCGAGATTTTGCACTGATGTACTTATATATAAACCAGATGATTGTCTTTGAATCGTTGTACAATACTTTATTACCAATGCTTTGAGAAATCGTCAAAAAGTAAATATTGATAATTTATTTTACACTTAACAATTACTTGTTATTTGTTTTGGTGCCATACCAGCAGCACTGCCCAGTAAATACGTCTGTGTACAGGTACTTAAACTATGAATGTGGTTGTAACCGAATCCCATTTTCTGCAATTTCACAATGTTACCCGAAATTGGCAATACTGATTCAATTTTCTGTCTCATACAAGCGACCCGGACGAACCATGGCCTCTTTGCACCTGTGACTTAGACAGTACCAGCAGTGTTCGCATTGTTGTAACGTTGTAACAGTAACCGGTGAAACAGCTAGCGGTGTCAAAAGTAATATAAAATGTTTCTAGAGTCAGTTAATCACAATTAAGATGTATGGCGATATTTTTTCCATTTGTAAAATTTACCAGTCTATGGCGACCTAGCGACATCTAACGACAACATGTATCAAGCAACTCGCCAGCGCCATCAGCGTCAGACAGCGCAACTAAAGCGTTCTACATCACGTTAACGAAGTTTATCCAGTTGGTTGACACCACTTCCAACTTCATCCCAATCGACTTCGGTCTCCAGGCATAACACCATTAATGGGATTTTGTGCCTAAATAAATACATATTTTATTTTATTTTATTTATTTATTTATTAACACCCGAATGGAGAGAGATCTCTATTGTCCTCTCATCGCACAAGTCTTAATTTTTGACTGTAGTTTATGTTGCCGAAAATTATTCTCTTAGCACAGAAACCATTCCACTTTCATCATTTCCCAATATAGTATTTATTTGAATAGTTACCTATATAATTTCCACGGAGTCGACGGAGCTCCGCTCCCACTTTGGTGGTGGTGGTGGGTGGTTTGGGCCTTCGGGCCTGCTGCAAAACTAACGTAACCTAAGCCTAATTACAATGGGGAAATTTGCGACTGGGAAAAATACATTGCGAAAAATATGCGACCAGGAAAAACTAAGAATGGGAAAAAATGCGATGGGGTAAATGAAAAATCACGAATGGGAAAAATCCCGACTAGAAAAATTGCTACACAAAATAATCGACTTTGTTAAATCGCGTAGTGACGCGATTTAAGCATCGCCTCACAATCCTCTCTCAATCGCTTTTGATTTTTAATATTTTTATTTCACCATCCTTTCGCAATTTATTAAGCGCCCGCTATCCAACAATGGGTTAAAATACAAATATCCAAGTTTTCTTATAAACTTCCACATTTATAGTGCTAGAGAATGTTATACGGCTTAAAAGTTCAATTAAATAATTAGAAGACGAGAACAGCTATCTCACCCAGTTAAAACATTACAAGACGTCAATACGGGCTATCGTGTCGCCACATACCAACCAAACAATGGAAGACTCTGGGCCACACCGCGTCCTTATTTGAGAAGAGATAAGGGCGAATCATCGCCTAAACAAGCTGCTTGGCGAGCTATCGAACATCGCTGTTGGTTCAGTTTATCTTTGTGCAAACGTCGACAGCCAAGGGACAATGACTATCCAAGATAACTTTTGTGGATATTCAGATCTTGTCTGGACTTGTTCTCAGTTTCTGCTTCAATATTTGAGGAATCGTTTATAGTATTTGATTTAAAGTAAAAAAAAAATGGGCCAATTTTTTATTGCCAGCTATACTTTTCTTACAAATTCACTTAAAAATACCGTATTAACGAGTTCCAATTTGGTGGGCTACCTTAAGTAGGTTCTATCTTCCGACTCAATCATTAGATCAGCTCTTAGATACCATATCACATTGTCATTGATTTTACACGTATTTAAATTTTAGCCCAATGCATTAACGGAAATTGGTTAAAAATTGACTAACTAAGTAACAAATAGGTATGACTCAATAAAGTTATAGGTATAAATAATAATAACAACGTCAGGATGTGACGACGCTATTGCTCTTTGGTGCTTTTAGTGGAATCAGTCACCGCAGGGCAGCTTGAATCTGGGAGCTCCCGAGGGAAGCCTCTGTTCTTCACCTCCGCTTGCCTTCAGCGTGAGGTTGGAGTGAACGATGAGGTCTAACAGAACCAAACCTCTGGTTTTCCTTTATTGGCCGGTTAAGAGTCGCAAGTGCTAAGGAAGTAATGGTTAAAAGGGCGGATGTGATGCGATCTTCAAAAGTCCAGAACCACTGCTTCCCCCTTGCTGCTCTATAGATATGTTTTTTTTTAGGGCACCAAGCATCCATTCTTTTCAAAGGCATTGGCCAGGAGAGCGCCATTATTTCATCCATAGTCGCTCTCTCCCATTATTTATGTTAAGTATGTGTGTATTTTCTGATCTTTCTAAAATGCTTCACACTAACCTGTAGTTGTTCGCAGGAGCATACAATTACAATATACTTAAGGAGCATACTTTTATTAAATACGGGTGTCGGGAAGTGACTAGCTTCCAGTATTAGCAGACGTATTGTTCTCACCCTTAATTTGGCAAAAATAAAAAAAGTCGGGAATTCAAACCCTTTTTGATTTTGAATCAGCAAAAAAATAAAAACACAATCCAAACAAAAAAAAGTGGTCAATATGATGGGACGACTTAGACGCGTTTCAAAGCAAATGGCGGGAGCATGCACTCAATCGGGATGAATGGCGGAAAAGAGGGGAGGCCTTTGCCCAGCAGTTGGACACCCAAATAGGCTAATAAAAAAAAAAAAAAAAAAAAAATATGTTCGCTGTGACGAACATTGCCAAATTAAGGGTTAAAAACGACTATCTGTCGAACGGCCGATCGAGTGAGTAAAGTCATACGGGCGCATTCACTCGATGTTAATGCGGATAAACTGAGATGCACGCCCTTAAATGTTGTTTTTACGCTCTGACGGGAAAATGTCAGCTCGCCGGTTATATTTGGTGAGTCGAGTTAAGAGCGAGTGTGGCTTTTGGAAATCATCCAAGACCCAGAAACCAATAAGGTAACGGCACCTATTACCGTGGGAGTTAAGGTAGATTTCAAATAAGATCCAAAAATTAAGGGTAACAAGACACCCTAACGACCGTTTTTTATTTTTTTATAAAAGTGTGTTTATTGAACTTTGTAATTTGCACCTTTATGGCCTCATTTTTGGTGATTATTTGGGATAAAATAAATGTTAAACCCAAAAAGTCGGATTCTCCTAATACCGTGGTATTGGACGAGCTTTGACCCTATTACCGCGCATGAGGCTCCTATTATCGAGGGTAGAGGATTAATGTATTTTTGGTTCCGTACATTGAATATTGAATATTTTGTTGTTTTTTTTGTAAAACTTAATTAAGTAATAAGACATTTAAAAGTGGATAAAGATAATTTTTATATTAAAACTGCTTATTATATCAAAATTATCTGGTGTAAAATTAAAAAATATAAATAAAACAATAGTATGAACACACAAAGACCTTTATTAACATTCTAATAATTAAATAATCTGTCGAATCAAAATAAAATAAATCAGTTTGATATTGTTTTCTTAAAATTTTAGACGTTTGTTGTTGTTCTTTTTTTTTAATAATAAAACCCAGTCTACCAAATACTCGTTGTACCATCAGTTAATACAACAGTTTTCAACGGGTTTACTATCAAAAAAATCGTTAATTTTATTAAGGAATCCGAACTAAGGTACCCTAAAATTGATATTTCATTTACTGTCACACGGTAATAGGAGATAGTATAGGATCCTAACTCCGACCCATAAAAAACCTAAATACCTCGGAACTAGGTTCCCATACATCCTATTACCGAGGGTTATCTTTTCTTACCCACGGTAATAGGATAAAATCACGGTACTACAAAACCTAATTACGACCCATATAAAAATAAAGCTATCGTGATGTTGGTTAAACAAATAAAACCTTAACATTTTAACCATCTAATAAAACCAAACTCATAAAACTAATAAGAACATCTTTAAATATATCTTTATATTTAAACGACTCAAACATTTAAGGCTTTCTATGGAAACAAGTAATATAGTGCTCTAGGTTTTGATAAAAAATAAGGCCTTTATTAGTATTTTTCATACCACGGAAATTGCTCTTTAACTGCTTAGATAGATAAAGTTTTTATCAACACTAAAAAAAAAAATAACCGACAGCAGATATAAAAAATAAAGGCCATTGAACCTAAAGTACCATTTCAGCTATTACCGTGGTATACCTCGGATTTAGGAGCCATAGCAAAAAATGAAACCGATTACTGCGGTATTTAATATTCTAATTTTAACGTATTTCCAGACAAAAACACATAAAAATAGTATTTGAAAGTTGCAAAGAAAACAATAATCAATAATTTAAAAATCTTAGCATTAGGTTAGTCATTATAACTATTACGCAAATCACTAAATAAAATGTGAGTTCCCTTACGTGTGGCGTCTCGCGTTTCTATGGCACAAACTGCTACTGCGCCGGCGTCGCGGATACTGGCGGTTTGCGAGTTGTTTATTTGATGCATAAATACTAGCGCTCAAAAAACCGGTAGTCTACAAACTGCTCTTTGGTCATGTAAAATAAGTTTCTTAGTGAGCAAATCGAGTTGTTTATAAAACGCATTTTTAAAAATACCGCGGTAATGGGTGCCGATTTTAGGTGGGGCGGTAATAGGTGCCCTTACCTTATTGGTTCTCATCACACAAAAATAAATAAACAAATAAATAACAGGGGACATACATACATACTCGTACATACATAAGCTCACGCCTTTATTCCCAGAGTGGGAGTCGGCAGAGCTACAGAATTACTAACAACTCTAAAAACTTGTTAATAATTCTGTAACCACATTTTGCACAATTAGGCAGAAGATGTTTACCAGTGTATTGTAGCACAGTATAGATATAGCTAAAGCAGTAAAGAAGCTCGGCCTAATTTTCAAGATAAATGCCTACTCTCCAATTGAGCGTCAGGGTTGTCCCCTAAAATTTTGTAAAATTGAAAAAAGTTTTTGTTTAGTTGTAGTAGTAGTTAGTGCAAAATCGATGTCTGCGACAGCGAATCCCTTGACAGATTGACGAAATGTAGCCGCCATCTTGAACTTTTTAGTTATTGGACTGATTTCTTCCAAAATTGATATTTGGGAATCTGTGTGGTCCCCGACTAGGAATCCGTTGACAGAATGGGAAAAAGTAGCCGCCATCTTGAACTTTTTAGTTATTGGACTGATTGCTTCCAAAATTGATATTTGGGAATCTGTGTGGTCCTCGACTAGGAATCCGTTGACAGAAAGGGAAAAAGTAGCCGCTATCTTGAATTTTTCAATTATTATTTGGGAATCTGAACCACACAGATTCCCAAATATCAATTTTGGAAGCAATCAGTCCAATAACTAAAAAGTTCAAGATGGCGGCTACTTTTTCCCATTGTGTCAACGGAGTCCTTGTAGTGGTCTTTGGAGGAAATAGGTAGAATAACTAAAAAGTTTAACATGGTGGCGGCTTCTTTTTTTCTCAACTCGGGAGGAGTATGTTTGAGTACGCTTATTTGACATAATATTATGTAGGTATCTCATAACCTAATAAACAAATGTCATTCTAAAAAAAGCATTTTATTAAAAATACGTTGCTTATATAATACTAGCGACCCGCCCTCGCTTCGCTTCGGTTTATGTGAGTTTTCGGTAACACCCGTACATAAAACAAAGTTTATTATACATGAAAACCTTCCTCTTGAATCACTCTATCTATTAAAAAAAACGCATCAAAATCCGTTGCGTAGTTTTAAAGATCTAAGCATACATAGGGACAGACAACGGGAAGCGACTTTGTTTTATAATATGTAGTGATAATAATAAGATTTAAAAATATATTTTATTTATACCTATACCTTTCAACTCAAGTAGGGAGCTTAAAAAAATTAAATCTCCGTGTTTGAGGAAGCCGAATTGAAACAGCCGTATACCACGCAATACACTCGCGGCATCTTTTTAAAGAATATAAAATGCGAAAGAAACCATTCGTCTCGACGCGGCACTCGCGCCTGACAGCACTGCGATGTCCGCTTGCAGGTCTCGTAGAGGCGAGCGTCTGTGTGAGTGCGTCGTTTCGAGCGTTTGTTCGGAGCTTCTTTACTGCTTTAGCTATATCTATACTGTGATTGTAGTGACATGACAGAGTAGTATTGTGGTGATGTAGTGACAGGTTGCAAGTCCTACGAGTATCTAACAGTAGGTACTACACAGCCTTTATTCCCAGTCGTCTCTTACGACATCCACGGGAGGAATGGAGTGGCACTATTCTAACCCGGCAACCACGCGGGGGTAACAGGGCACAATTTCACATAAATTGACCTACTTACTCCCAAACTAAGCTCTTGTCTTGTACTATGGATAACTAATAGACAACGAAAAAGATTCATAGACAAATAAATACTTAAATACATAGAAAACATCCAAGCCTCCGAAACAAAGCTCGCGCTTATCACACGAATATTCGCCCGTACCTGGAATCCAACCCGCGACCGCAAGTTTCGTAGGTTATCGGCTAGGCTAACCGTGTAACAAGTGAAATTATCACAAACAAGGTATATTTCCGAGTGTTGTCCCGGAAAATATGATAGTCTGACCACAGAATAAGTAATAGTACAAGTGTCTGACTTAAGACATGCATGAGTATTATTGAGTATATTTGAGCTCTACCATAGAAGAGCTTCTATTGGATATTCTAAAGGCACGACATTACTTTAATATTGGGTATTGAAGTATCACTGGATACTGCATAATTATATACCAGTAATTCATAATTGAAAACAAAGTCATATTATGGTCTCTCACAAACGTTATGACTTCGTAGTTCTTTTAATATACCTACCATTTTAATAGAAGCTCATCTCGTTTGCTACGATTAGTTAAAAACAGATTTTTAAATCGATCAAATTATCTAATATTAGTTGGTGAAATACCGCGGATGTTTAAAAAAACTAACATCGATTAAGTGATAGGGCAAAAAGATGCCATCAGTCATCTATAATTACTGGCATTAGAGAAAATGAAAGCTTTTTCCAAAAGCTTATAAGCTTGCTTGTTGTGAAGTTAAATCGTTCAAAAAGGGACGTGCCAAGTCATGGCATAAAAACGTCAAAAGGTTCCGTATAATGTTCATCTACGCTAATAATATTTATACTTAAAGTGGTGTTTAGGTCGGACTTTTTGTGATTGTTTGAGTTTTTCTACGAATTTGTCTAATTTAAAATGGATTTGCTTTAAGAAAGGATCATACCTATAATAATTATGTGTGACGTGTGTATGTAAGTACTTCATATGCAAACTACAATTAAAATGTTTAAGTACTTCAATAGTGTACATTTACCTGATATTCCCTTACATAGAAATTGGTAAAACATTCTCGTCAAAGCATTTTCCAAGTCCCATACCTAATTGCGTTATTATTATCTAATCTGTGTGATCTGTGTCCCGCTTCGCTCGAGTTAGCTTATTAATTAAATATTTATAAACAATAAAAACAAAAAAAAAACCGCTGAAAACCGCTGCAAACCACGTCAAAAGGGTAGTTTAAAATAGCTGAGTGCACAAACAGACAGTCAGAAATGACTTATTCACAGAAGTATTCCATTTTACTAAATCTCTTGGAACATCTACCCTTAAAAAAGAACGGGGAATACTTAGTAGAAAACTTAGCTCTTCCATTGAGCCTAACGACTGATCATGTAATAAATACGTACTTACTTTCTAAAAATGCATGTATTGAAACAAACTGTCGTCGCAATAAAACCTTCTTGATTAAGTAATCAACTCGTTAAACAATTATATTTAAAGGCGTAACGATGGCCATCTATTGCTAATTTAATTGTTAATCTGCCGGTAAACAAAGCTTTTGCGATCTTATCTCCAGTATCAATTCACGTTTAGATAAATACACCCTTGCCCATACAACCAAGTAAAAGTTTTCCCGCCAGTATTGTATCTAGTACCGCAATCAAATTTCTACTTTAGCTTTCAACTAATACGGCCTCAATTTTAGAACGGTTCATTTGCTACACGAGAGAGAGACAATGCGTCAAGTTTTTTTTGCTATCTCACTCTGTTAATAACTTCAATCACAGGTTTAGCAGTCATCTCTTTCTATCCTCGCATGCAACGTATTGAGGTGCTCTTTCTATCGAGCGCTGTTTATTCCTCCTTTTACTTCAGTGTAGAAGTTTTGAACCGCGCGGACGCACGTCGCCGAGTATTTGGCGGGAAAATTCCGTTTTGTTTATGTATGTGTCGTTTCCTTGGAACTTATTGAACTATGGAGTTGACATAAATGGATTTATTGCGAGTGATGTGATAGTTATTCGAGTTTTCGTATAAGACTGGTCCGATTAGTTTCCGAGATGGAATTGAGGTCTGTGTTTTGGACTCTTGTCTTGAGCCTGATTTTCGGTGCGGAGGCGGGGATGATTGGGGATCAGTGCGACTGGAACGGCAGGTATGTCACAAGTTTTATTAAAAGACATTGTTAAATAATAATAATTACCGAGGCTTGCTTTGTCAAGCTGTCTTACATACTTTTTCCAACTTATTTGATAATGGTCCTTCGAGCCGTAAAGTATGGTCGAATAATTCATGTCAATTCTGTTGTTGAACTATGTAAGTGTCATACTTTAGTAGGGCGATTGTTGTTAGTGTAAATTGAGCTGATTTAATGAGTAAGTATGCTTGGGCACACGGTTTCCTTCTAATGTTTTGTAAACAACAGTAAGTAAGTACTTAGTGCTTCTTTGACACTACTCGTATCATCATTTAGTATACTGCTTTATTAGCATTTCGTTTGTTATTATTATTATGTTTGTTAGTACCTTACATGTCCCTAGGAGTTAGGATGTTAAGATATCATATTGTTTTTAGCTAGTCTTAAGTTTATTCGACACCCACGATGGCGATTTATGAAAATCGCGCTATTTGCCGATTGGATTTACTTCATGAAAATGTTTACAGCGAACATTGTAGTACGAAATCTGGTCTTTATTAGTATAAAATACCCTTTTACATAATCTGATATACACATCAATCAACACGGTTTAAGTAAAGTAATATGAAGTTAGGTAGGTAGGTAATTGTTGCTTTTTATTCAAGTACAACCCAAAAAGTTTAAGGCAAATAAGCAGATTTTTAAGTTTTGTTAAAAAATACCTTCTACATACAATTAAACTGTTTTAAATAGAAAAGACTTTGATGTATTATGTTTCACGTAGACAACATTTGGTTATGTTCTACTTATCCTAAGGCGTTTAACGGTACGCGTTATCGGCGGACGATCGCGGACGACCGGCCACAATGCCCGCCTGTGTCAACCCGGCTTTATCGACATCGGACGGGAAACAAAAGCAAATTAGTATTTAGATTACATAACATGCTCAAGTACATATTTACACTTACAGGGCCGAGGCGGTAAAAACCATATCGTCTTCGACCTGGGGGCCTAATATTGCTGCGTTTATCGCGTGACAAATTTTGGATAAGGCATCCGTCACCTTCTGACACGTAAATAACTACACGTGTTAAAAAGTGATGGATGCTTTATCCACATTTGACACGCGATATAGACGCAGCCATACTAGGCCCGCTGGGCCTCTATTCTAGGCAATAAAAACCATATCGTCTTTGACCTTTTTTTAACTCTACTGTTATTATTATTATTGTCAAGTAAATGAGAGCTACCAAAACCTTGACAATACGTTAACAAGTCAAAGACGACATGGCTTTTACCGCCTAGAATCTTGGCCCAGTGCAATTGCTCTTTTAGTACCTATTTCGGCTCTGAATAAAATCGGTAAGGGCCACTTCCACGGAAAGTTTGACACTGGGTTAAAGACTAACTCGAGTTAAAATGACAGTTGTCGTATGAATCTGACGATTAGGTACTAATTCGAGTTAGTGTCCTAACTCCTAACACAGTGTTAAATTTTCTGTGCCCTAAGTTGCTTTCGAGAGCGGGAAAAGAGATATACATACCCAGAGATTGTAATAAAAGCTATTGCACTATACTTACATTTCTCATCTAGGTAGGTACTCCTGGTCCTTATACAACGTTATATTCAAAATTTATAACTTTCGTCTAGCACTGATAACTCTTATTTGGCTAATATATTAATAATACACTTTTTATGAAACTTATGGGTGCCCCTGAGTTCGACTGACAGGTCAGTGGATGCAACAGTTACGTGTCTGTGTTTCAATGCGATAAACTGACAGATCAAAATCGGCTGGTAAACTGTGTCACCCATTAGCCAATGTCCCCTACACATTGTTATCTACCTTCCAAAAATATATTTTTTGGACGCTAAGCGGTTTCAGGCAGACCGACGCATACTCAAACACATACATAGATAGATATATGTATAGGTTTCAAACACATAATACTCCTACTCTCTCGGTATTAATAAGACAACATATCTAACTAATAATACGTTAGATATTTAGCTACACCATAAATACAGACCACATTCCAAAGTTAAGAAAGTAATATTCATTAAAAGTCGATTGTATACTCCAAACGTGTATATTCCTAACGTTATAAGATATTTTTTAAGTAAGTATACTTATAATTCATTGTTATTATTCCAATAAAACTAAAGCATCCTAACGTTCCAATAATTCCGACCGCCAGATGAGGCATAAGCATGGCCCGGAGCAGAATTCAGCAAAAGCCGTAGCAATTTGTTAAAAATTCGCGCTAGCCGCATAAATTTAAAATATTTCTTCAACATCGCGTGTCTGTTCACATTATCATGTAATTGACGCTATATTAAGTTTGTTTCCACGCATGTCACTTTTTGTACAAAAACATACATAGTTTTATTCAGTCTCGTCTCAACTCTCAAGATCATAAAAGTGACTTATCTATTCATATTTAAGCATCAACAAGTCGTACCAATAACATAATGAAAAGCTATTATAGTATTTATTGTACAGTATCCGGAAATGGTTCTTTATGGGGTTGTACAGAACAAAATCAACAAGTGAGGTTTCCATTGAGTATTGAAGGGGTGGCGTGGGAACCCGGCGAGGAAAGGTTCTCGCCATCCCCCACCGTACACATAGACACGTGACCCTTCCGGCTGTTACGTCATAGGGGAGGGACACCCCAATCAACTTAATTTTGAAGCGATAAGCGAGACTAGGGCACTTTTCGCAACAAAGTGTTTGGTGACAGAGGAAGTGCATAGTGCCTCTTGTCTTCGCATTATTTTTTAAGAGGCAATTATTTAGTAAAAGCTTTTTTACATAATTTTCTAACCCTCTCCGACAGAACTTAGCATCAAGTCAAAAATGATAGTGAATCTTATCTAATCTTCCTAATTACTAGATAATAGGGCTCGTAAAGAAAAAAAGGTTCATTTTCAATGACATACAACCGCACGATCGTGTCATTCTGTGCTAATGCGCCTTTTGAGGTGGTTAATTATTTTAACAATAATTTTGTGTTACTTATTCACTCACCATCAACAAAAATGTATGAAAACAAATGAAACACTTTCACAATTTAACCAGGAATGTCAAATCATCAATGTAATCTGTTCCATTTTAACGGATGTCTCCTGTCATCACGTACATTTGAGGAATTAAACTTAACTTACCAAATTTATAAACATGGACCTTAAAAATCTTTTAGATTGTGATGATGACCTACTAAGGACCTTGATAATTGAATAAGCAAGAACAAAGCGCAAAGAAGACATCCGACGCTGCAAAAAGGAGAATTGAGTGTCAATGTACCAGCATCAGCCGGGCATTGTGGAGCATTCAAGTTCATGCATTAATATTTATTAGGGAGGGCGGCCGCGAGGGGACCGGGATCTGTTTATTATAATATCCTCCTCCGATTATAACGCGTTCGCACGACGTACTGCGTGTCCTGATTGATACAGATTGCCCAACAGCGGGATCGTGTTACCAACATCACACTCTGAAACATTGAGAACAAATTATTCAGTACGTCGTGACATGATGCGCATTTTTCGTTTTGCCAGTGTGACGTACATGGTATGGGAAATATTGGAAGGAGCTCATTAAACTTGCCCCACGCACACTCCATCTGGTAGGATGTAACACGACGGATGTAACATGTTACATGACATTACACTCAAACAAAAGGAATTATATTGTATAGGTAATTACTTGTCTTATCTTTCACAATCTGGTTAAGAATGCAGAGTATTCTTAAAATACAAGTGCTTTATCTGTTAAAGTGGCGCCAATTTGTGACAAAGGCTTTTACCTCGAACAATGGCAGCCTTTTAAAAGATAATGCGGACAAACGCGCCCATCATGACTAACAATTTTAAAAGGCAAGTTTTATCAGTTGCTACTTCACTTTTAGACCCATGTTTTTTTTAAACCACGTGACTAAACCCTAAAAAGGTTAAGATTCAGCTCCATCAACAATTGAAAACGTAAATTCCTTAGGTATTCGTTTTATTAATTATAATTTCAATTTTCGATACGTAGGCTCGAACATGTACTTACGTATCTAATTGAAACGGTGTCGAAATCGCATGCGTCAAGCTACAAATTTGCACTGCTTGCGCGCCGTCGACAAATTTTCCACAAAATTGCACAATATGTTTACAATTTGTGACAATCAAGTACCTACCTAATTAACCAGAAGTAAGTTTGCGGTTTAACTTCCTGAATATGACCTATATAGCGTGACCGCCAAACCGGACGTCACTATCTCAGTACTTCATAGTGGTTCGCACTTCACACGATAACGCATCTGACGAATTGCGCACGGCCTTAACATATTCTATGCCATCAACGCCTTATCGAGTCCAGTTTCCTTGGAAACCGGGCAATGTCGTACTGAAAGGGGTTATACCGTCGCTGGCCATATGGCGCGCCACCAACACACCATTAAACGACGCTATAGGTTACACGGGTGTTTACGATTCACAATTCCTGAGAGAAGTTCCTCCTCCCACAGCCGCACTTCATTAAAACATTAGTGATTCAGTAGAAGCGATTCGGCAGCGCCTGGGACCGCGGCGGCAGGGCATTTCACATGGGACGGGTGGGAACACCATCTGAAGGAAAACAACCGTCACATGTTGCGAGATGAAATCACGGTTATTTTTACGCGACGATTGTTTTTATTCGCTCGCCAATTGGGGGCAATCAGAGACACGTGTTCCGTCCGAGACGAGACGACTTGAGGCCGATCTATTCAGATCGAATTATATCTCGTTTGGTATGATACGTACATGTATGTTTGTCATTGACCTACCAGTGTCTTTTGCAGGACACAAAAACTACAGGCTTTTGTTTTTGTGGGGTCGCCTTAATAATGGTGGGTCAATAATTCTGATAAGTGTACATAATTGTTGTACCTGGTGGTTTAGTTGGAATTTAATACTGAATTCGCTAGATTTGTTGTATGTCTTTCGTAAATTGAAATTAATTTGGGTAAGTTTATTCGTTACATAATTAAAGCATCATAATAATTATTATAAAGTTCCTTAATGTTAAGTAGATGTCTAAAACTTTCTATCTGGAATTTGTCTTCGTCGATATTCCCAAGGCTCTTGAAAACGCTATCTTGTTGGAGCCACGCAGTGTGTACTTAGAAATATTTTAATGATGCACTCCCAGCTCCAATCACATCGTAACCTAATGCTGCGCGGCCGCAAGCCGTGTGTCCTCTTACATTATCAACCTTTATCAAACGTTCGTTAAGTGTCGTGTCTCAGACCGCTCCTCCGATTCATCGCTTGACATCCGTTAAAGAACGTCAACAACTTTTTGGCGCTGATTGCTATAATGACTATGGCCTAGATCTAAGCGATTTAAATTGATAGCGCTTTGAAACAAACCGGCCGAGTCCTTGTCAACTAAACAGACCGTCATCTAAAGCTTTCCAAGTATCGACACGGAAACTCGTATGAAAGAATCATTGTTCTTTGTGTGTACCTTGTACGGCGCTCTTTGAATGAAACCAAACTAATTAACAGCGAATTGTAGGTCGGCATTGTGTCGGCCGGGTCAGGTGAAGGCGTTCTTTGTGTCGTTGGATGTGTATTTTTTTAATTTGTCCGTCCGACTCCACTCGACGTCGGGGTTCGGCTGGTCTACGCTAATTACAGTGGCGGTAACTGTTCCGTAAGCGGGCCGGCCGCCAAATTATGATTTACTACGCGGCTCTAATCAATGGTTCTAACATTTAATGGGCACCTTTGTATGACATGCGTATAGATGCAACAGAACAAAGCTTAAATGTAAATCCGTACTGAGTGCTTATTATTTTAATAGTCTATGAATTTATGATCTGAATGTATTCTTTGGGAATTTACATATTATTCGTAAAAAATATTCAGACAATTCACTGGTTTAATTTACATCCTACTACTACAACGAAGTAAGTGAAGATAGAATTAAACGAATGGGTATTTACTGTTAGGTTCAAAAAATGAGGTTCTAGATGAGCGCGAGTGCTGCGCGCCGCGGGCGCGTCCCTTGTCATTACGGCCGGCCGCGCCCGGGCGGCGCGCGCGCACGAGCTGCATCTTAATCGCCCTCAGTTCCCCGGCGCGCTGTCAAATTACAATATTTATAAAATATTATAATCCCCGCACATTCACCAAATTGAATCAAATGGTATATTTGGTGTCACGATCGACCGGAATTCCAAACATGCAACGTTTCGTTTTGTTGTTGTGAGTTGAAGCATCATATTTCGCAACGTCGAAATATGATATGAATGAAAATTGCACGCACATCAAATCGCGTTTGTTGGTCAAGTTGGCTCGCTAATGAGGCGGCACGGGCCGCGCCGTAACCTGACGCTGCGCTATGCAGTTGCTTGCGGTGCTGCAGTTCGTTCGCCTGCCCTCGGATTACAAAAGCACCAAGTAAAGGGGGTGCCCAGATCCGTTCATCGTAGAATTTCCAAAAAACCAGCTATGGATTTTCCTGCTGTATGATATGATGCATATTTCAGATGTAAATTTCTTATCAAGCGGTGGTTATGGTCGTCTGACCCTTTTGGCCACTGCATTAAATACGGAATACGCAAGTTGCTACGCATATTTTTGCATCCAACTCCATGTAGGAGCATCATCGGTTATCTGGATACGGCAAAAAGAGTGAACGGGGACGACCGATTATAATGCAAAAAGAGGTTCGCGGTCGTTCCATAACCGATTGCAAATGGCAACCGCCGCGGGCCTCGCAGCGCCATTTATAGCGCGGTGCAATCTCGACTGCTAAAAAATAACCACGCAGCGATTTCTTCAACGGATGACTCCCTAAGTATCTATCGGGTGTTCTGAAAGGCAAAGAGCTGATGCACCCGGGCTGAAATTTGTGCGGTAAAAAACGGAGGCCCGCAGTCCGCAGTAGATGGATCGAATGCCTACGCGTAACATGCGATTGTTCCTGTTTTTATTTATATGCTTATTGGAATTTTGGTGAAAGTCCTTCAAGTTTTAGCTATCGAACGGTTCTTAGCTATATTGATTCAGTCAGATGATATTAAATCGAGCGTTTGTTGCCTTTGTACTATATAAATATTCGCAAAATGTTACATATGTAGTTAACGTCATCAAAGAAATATAATTTATGGTCGTCGAGTCCCATTCAAAACTCTGGAATGCCATAAAACCAAGTCTCGTGCGAGAACTCGTTTTGTTGACGCCGTGGTTAGGTCCATAACCACGACCACGACACAACAATAGGCCCGTGCCCTGCCAGGCTAAGTCTCGAGATTTTGTCCGATAATGGTTAAATTGGCTTCACCGTTCTTAATAGGGTGTCTTACCTCTATCGGCGACAACTGCCAGTGTTCCGCAGCCTTTGTCCGATCTCTGTTGTTATCGGCGCGGGTATAAATATAACCCATTAGCGCGTGCGTGCAGGTTTCTTCGTTGTCATATAATTTATATTATGACTTGGTTTATTCCATCGCTGCACGCGCGTTTGAAAGTTTATAAACTGCAATCTTCGTTGTCTCTACCATCGCTGCATCGGGTACAGAAAATATTTGTAAACGATACTGGTTTGGATTAAGGAAGCTTTTTTAAGATGGCAACAGGTCAAGACTTCTAAACAGTACAAACTATAACACATAGACATTACTACAAGAACTGTCCATTCCTAGCCTAACCCAAATAAAAAGCAGGCGGATTTGTAAGGAACTTTAGTCAGAGTGCAAGCGAGGCACTCAATGGAAAAAGTAGAAAGCTACAACGGGCTCACGATAAATCAATCAATTTCGTTGCTTCAGCAAAACGCAGCATCCTTACACAATTGAGGCATTCGGTTAAGTTGAAGGTACTATGATATGATAGTATTTACAAAAGAGATAAATGACTGCGAAAGGAAGATAATTATAACATTATTATAGCATTGGAAGGTACTAATGAATTATGAGCACAGTATGCGTATTTTGTAAAAAATACAGACAATGCGAACATGATTATCGCTAGCTGTGATCCTGATTCCTGACGGGCTGTTCTACTGCTCTACGATGGTGGGTGATGATTGACTTTCCCAAAAATCGACGACGTTCAAAACGTCGCTGTTGTCTTTTGGGACGTTGAATTATGAACACAGTTGACGTATTAACTTATTTATTCCAAAATTTGCTGGTTAAACACAAAATACAGTAGTGACGGAATATATGCGTCCGCGCGCTCCAAGTTGACAGAAAGTGATTAACCGAAAAGCAATGACAACTCTAAATCTATGCATAAACTAGATTCCTTAGTCTAAGATTATTAGGACGGTGACAGACAACATTATTTATAAATTACACGATGATATAAAATAAAAGAAAACATGTTAATTTTCCGTTAACACAAGGGAACTTTGGTCGTCTCAAATGGTGAGACGGTATAATCCAGCAATGTGATAATTCCAAATTTGGCAATATGACTGTGTGTTCACAGCAATAACTCCTTCCTGAGGCCACACGCGTCTTCCTCTCGGTGTGCCGGGTCGATCCGTGTTAAATATCTTAATTCCGCTCCACCGCGCGTTGCCGAGACGTAACACAATCTGACCGTGCGCCGGACGACATCCGATACTGAATAGGTAGATGCAACGCTTTATATTAAACTGGCACTTTATTTCCTTGGCCTGAATCAGCTTTAGGTGTTTCGTTTGAGCATTAAGTGTTTAACCATTTAGTCAATAACAATTCAAGGATTTAATTAAGATTAAATATAAGTTAGCATTATTTTGAAAAATATTGCTTCATAAGAAATCTTAGAATTCTATAAGCGGCATTAAAATGAAAAATTTCAACAGACCTTTATGAAGGATAACCTGAATACAAGGATTACAATATATTTTAATTATAATAATAAACCAGTCTTCAATAGTTTATGGCAGATCGACTTTGATTTTACAATAACGTCGGGCTGACGTAATGCACGAAGCATCAGTAGAAACATGCAAGCCCATTAGGATTTACGAGACAGGACGGGGTCGGTAAGCGGCTTAGCTCCCGCAACAAGAACACGACGAGGCCTTTTCACACCTCCGTGTTTGGGCCGCGCGTTAGTGTTCACGCCTCGTGTGTGCACCCCTAAAGTTCGCGCCTCGCCTTTACATATCAACGGGGCATTATGTACAAGTCCTCGGCCATTCCAAGTTATGACTAAAATAAACCTGCATGGCGGTAAAGATCAAACTTCTATTGGATTCAGCGAAAAACTAGAGTCTTATAATGCAATTGACGCATTTAAAGCCCATGACACACAATATGCGCCGTAGATCCATATAAATGTAGATCGTAGGCGCTGAACGTGTTAAGTGTCAGAGGCTTAACGCAAAAAGTTATAATGGTAACGACGAAGGAGCCTGGTTTAATGAGCTGGCTGCGTTACGTAAAGGCCTTCGCTCATGAGGTGAAACTGACCTTTCTTCGCATCATCAATCAGGCGAGCGGCTAATCAAGAAGACTGCTAAGTTCTGCCGCAAACAGGGACGTAGTGTTTTTAGAAAGGTTTTTGCCAGTTTTATAATACTTAGTGAGCGTGCTACTGGACTCGTCAATGAGCTACTACGTTATAAATGTATGTACCTAACTAATGTTTGTTTTTCTCTCTATGCTGTGCCCCAAACCCAATGAACCATTTTCACTCACGGTAAATCCCAAAAAAAGAGTGACATTAATAGCAGGGATTGAAAATCGGTTTATTTTCCGTAGCGGTTAAAGCCACATTATTAGAGCCTAACCCATAATAGAGGTTACGCTCCCAGGGAGCGAAATGCATTAAATTTACCGGTTAGAGAGCGCTCCTTCCGTGTGAGCCGAGACAAGGGTGAATGACGGAAGCGCTCTCTAACCGGTTATAACCGGTAAATGCATTTCGCTCCCTGGGAGCGTAACCAATTCGTTGGAACGTAACCCAAATAATTAACCGGTTTAACCTAAATAAATACCGGTTTATTTGTAACCGGTTACAATCCCTGCTTAATAGTAGTCCTAAATTATGAGCAGAAATAAGTAATCCGAAATTTCCCAATTCTGAGCAATAAGTTGACTTCTACCAAAAATGCCCTGACTATGGTCAATGTTTGTTTGAAGGGTAGTGCGTCTGCGCACGGCTGCTCTAAGCGAGCTGCGTGACTGCGGGTCGTGAGTGCTCCGCCATTGTTCGGGTGAAAGTCAGTTACGAGCGTTTTGCGTGTTACGAAAACCTCGCTCGACTATTGAGGACGACAATAATTTGTGATCATACTATTCTCACAACGTCAATCCGAAATTTCCGAAAACCTAGCCTTAACCGGGGGTTAACATCTAGGTTAACACTTACCTACGTGCAAGCGGGCCTTATAGACTTTGTTTTTTGCGCTATAACATGTAGGTATACAGTCTTGGCAGGCATGTAGATTTCAAGATTTACATGTCACTTTATCCTTATATCGATAGGAATGCCGTGTCTTGCAAGTTGCAATGCAAGCTAAGAATTTGGTCTTACGTTTCTAAGTGGGTCCCCACGTAGCTACGCGTAGGTACAAACTTCTTGACTTTTTATATTCATTCTAGTACTTAACGTTGATCGTCATCCAGTTAAGGCTGAGCTGTAAAGAGTGAGGTTTATTGCGCTTCATTTGCTCATCGAGCGTGCTTCTACATCTGTAGAGACTATAAGAGACCTATTAGACACAGTACGATATTTGTTTTACGTTTATTACTTAAACAATAAATGGAATAAGAACAGTAACATTTAATGACAATACAGCATTTAATGATAATTACCAAGGTGTGATTTGCCGACGTTATCATAAATTATCATCGCAGGCGCTTGCACGGGCTCGCATAATGTCTACATCGCCGGGCTGATTGCGCTGCAGCGTGGTCGGCAGTTAATCAAAATTGCATTATTGCATTACGTCTCGTTTCGTCACGGGACGACGGGAAAAAGCGCATTCACTCACATACCACCTTCACTGTGATGATGGATGATGCATTTTTATTCATTTATTTATTAAATCGGCACGCCTTCATATTTTGGAAAGACATTTATCGTGTTGCATTGCACACGACTTAATGGTTACAGTGACTGAATTTGGTCGCACTGATGACCAATGCTACCTTAAACGACGTAGAGTTTTTATTTTACCTCGTACAAATTGTAATTACAGGAAATTAAATTGCGGATTAAACTTCTCGTAGGTAGTCAAGATCTCATAGCTTTACTAAATTAGGAGCGTGGCTGCTGTGTCACGTTCCATTGTACGTGAATTTATACAACTGATACAACATTCGATTGCTATTTTTACACTTTTCATATCATAACAACACCCTCACTCGCCGTCTTGTCATCACAATGACAGGTAAAAGGACGCGTCTCGGGTACAAATAAAACAGTGATGTTATGATACTTATGATATGATAACTCTGATTGCGGGCACCTGCGCTGCTATACAATACATTATCGAATGTTTGCTGTTACTAACTTACCAGTGAGCCAGACGCGTCCAATGGGAGGCGTGGGCGGCGGGCCGCGGCGGTAACTCGTTATGTAAACACGGGCCCAGCCAGTTCCTATGTGCTCCGTACATACACATTCCAAGTAGCCAGAAAAGCACACTGCTCCCCGTCAGCAGATAGGTGTCATTTCTTCCACGTTAAGAAAAGCACGCGTGTTTATTATACCATGTAACTAAATATCTCCCATTAGAACGACACACGTACGAGCCCCGAGTCGACTCGTTTCGATACCATTAAGCTCTGTTTGGGTCATAGTTATCGGCTCTTTATTGAACCAACAGCGGCCTACTGACGTTTATATCGTTACGTAAGGATTCGTAGTTGTTTTAACACCGTCAAATGTATCGAATCTCGGCAGGCACGTATCGGCTGGTTGTTGGTATAGGACGGGCGACGCGAGTGGCGATGGGTGGCGTGCAGTCCAAATATTTTATTTGCTCGTCCGGACAAAGGCCCGTTGTCTGAGTGCCCATTGTGTCGGCGTTTGCTGATTTCTAAACAACGTCCAATTCAACCACGCAAAAACTGACCTCACAACGGTGCCCATTAAGCAGCCATAAATGTCATAAACTTGCTTTGAGATAAACGATAGTTGAGAGATTGCCGATACTTTTTAATGCTTTTAATTGATCCCAATTTCAGCCAAGAGCGACGGGCTCGTTTGAGAATACCGTTTAAATCTGACCGAAGTGGCCATTTTGCATCGTTATCAAACCTAGACATCTAGAACGTTTTTATTCGACTGTCTTTTACTTAACTGCCTCGACATAAACGGAGTTATGAGTCGAACGTCTATCGACTTGAAATAGGATTATTATTGTTTGCAGAACGCTTGGCTCGGCAAGTTCGGCAACCGCCATCGGCGTTTGAACCAGTCTTGATTGCTCCCGATTGCATTATTCAGGCTAGCAGAATATGTAGGTAGGTAGGTTGTAAATTGGCTTTACAAATAAATTATTATCATTATCATTATCATCATACGTTAGTATTTTTGAGCCAATGTTAATAATCAAATGATATTATTTAGAAGCCAAAGTTGAGTACCTACCTATTAACAAAAATTTTCATAATTCATAACTGATATGAATATTTAAAATTGAACTTTTTGACGAATTTATTTACTGACGTATCCTCTTTTAAAATGCGAAATAAATCTCGGGGTGACCCATTACGGTGACATCGCGGCCGGACCGCGTCTTAATGAGGCATTCTTCGAAGTCGCGGGCGGAATGCGCGGTCAGCTCACCGCAGGGCCGCCTTCGTCTAATTTACAAACTTTTGGAATTGCCATAATTGGGTATCAGCGCGACTTGCATACAAAATAGTGTGTCGGGCACGCTTTCATTTGTTTTTGTTTAAACAACCCTCTTAATATGTACTCTACACGCAACCTTAACCATATTTACGCTAATTTAGGTGTAAGACACTTTTTATGCACAGTCTCCGAGCTGTCAAAAGTAAGGTATTGATAATTAGCATTCAAATGACAGGCGTCGGTTTCGACTGCGATTAACCGTTCGCGGACGAAGGTCCTCGGGGCATCGTTGTTTAATATGCATTCGGGAGTTCGTTATGATACCCGCCCGGCTGGTTTTAGACTCAGACCTCAATAAATTCTGCGTTTTGTTAGATTAACGTTAAAAAAAAACTGCACTGATATAAACCGAGCGCTCGATACCCTGGCAACAGTATTGAATAAGGAATAATGTTAGCGCAAATCAAGTCCGCGTTCCGTCCTCGTCTATCTATGCATGAGTAAGTCGTTTAGTTAAATGTGGTAGTGGACACATCCAGACTAGGCGCTGGTCTAGCCGGCTGCGACCGGTCGTTGTGTAACCGGGGACGCGTGCGCAGCCCACACTTCTCCCGCAAACTCGCTGTATAAAATAAATGAACGTTTTATTCGAATACATTGCACGCCCACGCGGTTTTCTTTGGCAGTTATTTATGCGATTCTTTGTGCTGCAGAATGTTATGCTGTTGTAAAGTTTTACGGGCAAGAGCCCACTCGGAGTAACGGTCCGGTCACAATGCACCCGCTTATTTGTATCTGATTCGATAGCAATCTAGGACGCCTGTAATATTGCCGCGGGCTATCGACAGAGCTCGGCTGAGATTATGTCTAAGTAGGTATGTCTCGCAAATGTATTCTAGGTAAGAAAAGTACCTTGTATACGACGCAGAATCTTAAATATGAACCAAATTGATTTATAGGTAATTTTAATTAATTTGTAATATTACCTTTGTACTAACATGCAAATGAAGTAAAATTTTATTTACGTTTAATTTGATGTTTGTTTGTAGAAATGATTTCAGCAAGTCATTCGAGTAAAGCGACCGTGACCGAGTTGGACAGACATAAAACTAAGTTGTAACTTTTGACATAACGTTATAAATTATAAAATAACACACATACAATTTTAGTGCCATAAAAGAATAATTTTGCATACGTTAAGTAACACGATAAGAAATGGTGTTCAATATGTATATTAATTCAAGCGATAAGCGTGTTTCGTGACATTTGTACATTAGACAGTGCATTTGAAACACAAATGGAATTTAAAATACACGTACCACTTTAAAAGATTAATGTCATTATTAAATAACAGTTGTCAATTAATTATATTTGTGGGTCAGTCTGAGTCATTAGTGGCAGTAACCAGGGTAGTGATTCTCTCAACAACGACGATCGACCGGACGAACGAGTGAATGTCCAAGCGGCGAGTTTAAGTAGTCCTGGCAGTGCGAACGATACATATTTTAGCACATGCATTTTCAATTTAGCAGCACGGTTTCTGCCGATGGATCGAACGTATAAGGCTGCTTAATTGAAAATGCACACGCTAAAATGTGTTTTGTTCGCTCTGACGGGACAACTTAAACTCGCCGCTGCGATTTCGCTCGTTCGTCCGACCGTCCGTTGTTTGTAAGAGAATAACACCCCAGACTAAGCGAATGTAAATGCTTATTGAGTAGGTAGTATCATAGGAAAGGAGGTTGAAGGTCTTTCGTTGGTTTCGCGAAACTAGACTACCTAATAAATATTTTACAAGTTCTCGCGTTATGAGTTTAAAACAGTCACAGTGGTTGTTAATTTCTGTTAAAAATTTTCGAAACTGTATTATTTTTCCTCGATTCAGAGTACCGTTAAATAAGGGACACATCGTAAAATAAGTCATAACTTGTTACAAATAAGAACAATGATTAAATGGACACTAACGTTACGTCTATTGGAAATAGTTTGTCTTATAATTAGTAACATACTAGCGACCCGCCCTCGCTTCGCTTCGGTTTATTTGAGTTTTCTATAACACACGTACATAAAACAAAATTTATTATACATAAAAACCTTCCTCTTGAATTACTCTATCTACTAAAAAAAACCGCATCAAAATCCGTTGCGTAGTTTTAAAGATCTAAGCATACATAGGGACAGACAGCGGGAAGCGACTTTGTTTTATACTATGTAGTGATGCTTCTGTTAGGTTGCGACCCTGCTCACCCCTTATTCCCTACTCATAAACGGGTTTACGGTACTTAAAAACCTATGTGCAATTTACTTGTATAAATGCACCATTCGCTAGAATACCCATTACGTCTGATCAGCACTCCAAAGTTGAATTTCAAAGCAATGATTTCTCGTGTTCAATTGTTTTTAATGAGGCCGGCGAGGCGCGTGCCGCAAGGCCGGTCACGTGAAGGAGTCGGGTATCCTCTACCTATAAGGACTGCGGAGTTATTATATTCTCTCGCAATGGTCCGATCCATCAAAAAGTAGCCTCGGGAGTAGGGCTCATTCCGTAGCACTGAATTTGTAATATTATTTATTAGTCACTCGTGGACCTAAGTAAAAGAGGGACCCGGATTGATATCGGATTTGCATGCTCGGGTCAAGTTATGCTAGTTCGATCGAGCCAAATCGAATTCGCTGAGATATTAGACCATTGCTATACCTATAAGAGTGTCGGGTATATCTACTGCCGTAATTCTGCTCAATAGGGTCGCCATTAACTTTTGGGTACCTTACATACATACATACATACATATTATAAGCTCACGCCTTTAATCCCAGAGTGGGGTAGGCAGAGCTACAGAATCATATCATTATGGTTTTATTCTGTTTCTGGTTTATTCTGGTTTATTGTTTTGGGTACCTTAACTTGTTTTTAACCCGTACATAAATTTAAATATATGCAGCATTTACATTTACCGCCAAAACAATTTAAAACAATTGATGCAAATATGATAAACATCTGTCTGTTGGGTATTCCTTCACTTCACGTTTTAGCCAAAAAATATAGATATATTTAAAAAGGAAATTCTGTTCTACGCGGATGAAACTAAGCAAATAGCAATATTTATTAGTTAGTAATTACGGTGTTTCTCGTCGCTAGCACATTCTTCTCGGTTTTGTCATTGCTAGATATGCGCACGCGCTTACAGCCACTGCAGCCATGTAACAACACACACACGTTACTAACACGTATTCCCTAATAGCTAAAGGTGTTAATGCCAGCGGCATCGCATGGCGGGTAAGTCCCTTCTAGTGCGCAGCCAGTGTCAGCGTGACATGATCGACGCTTGTCTTTGCCCATGTCTGGTTTATTGCTGCCATAATTCAAAGCGTAATGAGACACCTGATTAGCTCTCCTTACTGAGCTTTTCGACGTGTCTTTTATTTATTAACTTACTAAACAATGGACAGTCAAAACGCCACACTTTCGATGCTTCGGTTTTCAACGTTTATTTATTTAAATTTATTTGCACTAAACACAATATAGTACAAATTACGGATCGAGCGGATGGCATTCTCCACGTCATTAAATACCTAGTAGGCGAAAAGGGAAAAAACTAAAGTTGATGCGAAGAAAAATTGCGTGCTTACCTAAAGCGCGTTTATCGTAGAGGCCGACAAGTGCGAAGAATCACATTGCTCTTAGGTACATCGTATTTTTTCGGATTTATATCGGTTTCTCAGAGCCTCTGTTCCACAGTTCCACTCCACTCCACTGGGTAAAACCAAATTGCCTTTAACATGTTATTGTATTGTCAACGTTACGACAGCAGAGCTCTTATTTACGTGACAGTAATTAAAACATTACGATAACATATAGATTGTATAACCATTCGATAAATAAATCAATCAATCAGGGTCAATAGAAAAAAAAAACTATGAAATATTGCACGCTCTAAAGTTAAATTCTTTGTTAAGTATACGGAATGCTTAAATGAATGGCAGTAGCTTTAAAGTTGTCTTAAATTGTAATAACAACGTATTGGTCGGTCTATTCTGAGACGCAATTTAAATGGACAAAGGCAGTCGCTGGTCCGAGTGGTACAGGTCTGGTCGTAAAGTAAAGCATGCATGTATACCGGTGACCGCCGCGGGCGCTGTCCGGGCCTGCCTTAAGAGGACGCGTACAAAGCAACACAAACTGCTATAAAATATCAAATATATTAGCTAACAATAGCTGCTTGGTCTTAGAGACAAACAGGCACGTATTTCGAACTTTTCAGCTTTCTTTTCCCTATATTTGGAGCAGACTAATGATAATCTTAATTTAGCTTGCCGTTACATGGATGACACCCGATTGACTAATCGAGCAGAATAATTAAATAATAACAGTAATATTTTGGTCTTGGCGATATATCGATCTGTGACAAAGGCTCAAAAGTTTAAAACCAGTATCGGTTGGTCGGCATCGTTGTTATATCCTCCTGTCTTCCTTAGAAAATAATCTTACAAAGGAAAATCAAAACGTCTACTGTTTTAAACATGATATGGAACTTCTTATTTTCTATTTTGTACTTAGGAATTGTAGATTATTGTAAATTATTTCCAGTTAGTAGAGCAGTATGGATGGTCGGCCTCTTAAATAATAACAACGAGTGTGCTATAAATCGCTAGGCCCGGGGGCGCGCGCACGCAATCTCAATGCGGAACATTTATGGCAATAGCCGAGCGGAGCGGAGGCGGAGGCAGAGGCGGGCGCGGCGGCGATAGCGGTCTAAGGACACCTCACTACTGACAAGCTTATAAATGTGATTATTTTAAGACAGATTTATTTTTAGATAGTTCTTCGTGCCTGAGTGAATTTCTTCTGTTATATAAAAACCTTATCCTGGAAATTACCAACACAGAAAGAGTCAGCCAAATATCGAATCAATTACTGTCGTTTTCGCACCGTACTAACCGTTAACTATGAGTTACTTTATATTAAAAGGGCTGTACCTAACTAAGCGCATTTGTAAGCATTGTATCCGCGGTCGCTATATGAGTCGGTACAATGCGTTGCATTTTCATATAATACCTCTATTGTAATTGTAACAACACAGACGGCCAGGCTTTTAATGCATGTCTATGAGTAGGCACGGGGATAGGAATGCGTAGGGGTCCTTCCATTGTCTTACAAGAATTACGATTATGGGACTTGTAAGACTTCTCAACTAACTATCCCCTTTTGTCAAGAGAAGCCTCGAGATCTTGCTTTATGCCTGTAAATATCATACGGTAAAGTTGAGAAAATTATTTGATCTTACCGTAATAAATTACGCGTAGTGTTTTTACCACGATGTTATTTTGAGTTATTGACAAGAACGAGGTAGAATTTCCCTCGAATTTTCACGGACTTAATGTAGGTTATTAAAAACTGTCGCCACGGCTGGACACGGAGACTTTTTGGGCGCATTCCGGCCTCATTGACGACCTAATGCATTGGCCACGGCGTTTTTACTCGCCCGTGCTCTATGGACGCTCTGAAATAGGCAGCGTCCAATAACAATGCTGTAAAAGACGATTTTAATTTAAAAATTATGCAATTAACGGTATCACGGGAGAAGGTTTCCATATAATTGTAGATTATAATGGAATAGAGATGTAGGTATTTGTTTAGTGAAGAAAAGATGGTGGTCAAAAGAAATCAAACACCTTAGGTGTTTTTTGTTAATAAGCAAGAAAGGAAAGAAAGCAAAAAATTATAGTTTTTGTTCTCAAATTATTAGCTACAAAAAAAAACGCCTGTGCATTTTTTTCTCTAAGTCGTAGCATTTCGCTCGCGTAGACTCACTGAGTCGTTGAAGTCTTTTGTAGGGGCTGCTTTAAGACTGCACCGTGAAAACATCGAGCGTCCAGTGGCGCCCTCATTACTATTATTTATTATGTTTTCTAATTAACTATAGAACTTCCTTGGAATCAGACGATACGTTTTTGTAGCGCAAGTAAAAACACAATTTATGGGATATATAACAAACTTGAATAACAGTTAACCTTTGAGTAGTCAGGTTAACAGGAAAGGGTGGCCACTTTTTTCCGTTAAGTTGATAACTCGATGGTGAATTGTTATTAAACTAAGTGATATACCCTCTAAGTTGTGTTTTAATTTGTAGTGCAAAAAACTATCGTTAGTTTATTAGAAAACACAATAATAGTAATGAGGGCACCACTGTACATCCGGCATACGCTCGGCGCAGTCTTAAGCACAACTAATATAATAATCGGGAGCAATAAAAAGATCACTGTTTATTCAAAGTTCGTACAGTTACAATTAAATATCGTGTTATTATAGGGTGTCTCGAATGTATTAGGATTATTCACAGTGATGGGCTAGTGACAGCCTATAACTGTGGTATTATAGAGCACCAAGAGCGGCCACAGCTTCCAGCTTTGACTTATGATTTTACACCAAAATCATTACAACGATAATTTTTATATTGTTATAAATGGTACACATATATATGTACAGTCTCTCTCTTTATCCTCAAAATAACGAAGTTGTTTTTTGTTGCAAACGTCCCAAAGTACTTGTAAAATAATTGGTACGCAGTCACGACTTTAATTCGAATGTACCTCTAAAAGTAAAGGCTTACCTTCTTTATGTCCCTTCGAGAAGAACTATTGCGCGTATTTACAACCTACAAGTAGTTGGTGTCGTAATGTCACGCAACACTTTCCCTGGGAACCGTAGCGTACGTGAGACAGTAACACTAAATATATAGGGCAATGAAATTGTAAGTGCGCATTTCGTATTCAGTGCGCAAACCGCACGCTTGCTTCTCACGCTGGGCTGGGGCTCGTGCTTTACGGTAAAAAAGGTCAGATGACGTTGTACCAAGTTGTTACAGATGTTGTGTAATTGTACTGGGGCTCTATTCTACTCGAAAAATTGCTTTTCACGTGTTATCGTACTGTCAACGTTACGATAGCTCTTATTTACTTGACAGGTAATAGCGGCCTAGTTAAAAACAATATGATTACCGTCAAATGGGGTGAGTAGGGACACAACCTAAAGTAAGTTATAACCTGATACAAATAAGAACAAGTATTAAATTGAAAATAACGTTACGTCTATTGGAAATATTTAAGTCTTATAATTAGTAATTATGCTTCATTTTAGGTTGGGTCCCTACTCACCCCGTTTTACGGGACATGTCAAAAGTAATATGGTTTTACCGAGTAGAATCGAGCCCCAGTGCAGTTTTTCCATCTGATCAAGTCGGAATTGACACTGATCTGAGGTTGCATCCCGTACATACAAAGTTTATCAATTCTACACGCGAACATATGGTCAAATAATGGCTAGTTTTCTTTTGAGTGATTGACATATTGATTGCGCTAGTACACATTGCACGTCGCCGCGGTATTTTCTACGTTTTTTTACGACGTCTCGACGCAAATGCGCAGGAGTCATGCGGGTGGTAAACAGTGGTACATTCGCGTGATGCGGTGGGAATGTCCAGGCAAAGTATTTAGATAATGATAGCGTATCAGTGTCAGATATGAGCGATAATCGTGCGAGTTTTTTTGGTGAGAATTTTTTGAGAGAGATGCCGATATTGTGTACACAATATTTAGCTGTGAAAATAGTGTTTTCAATCCACGAGTTCGCATCTGATTACTTATTATTAAGAACATTGACGCAACCGATCGGCCGAGATCCTAGGTGGTAAAAACCACATCGTCTTTGACCTGTTATGGTATTCTTTTTTTCTCGGCTGCTATTACTGTCAACTAAATAAGAGCAATATAAACGTTAAAAGACATTACCATAACATGTCAAAGACAATATGATTGTTACCGCCTAGAATCTCAGCCCAGCATCAACGTCGATTTAATACGATATACTATACTTAGGCGGACTTGCGCGGACCAGAGTTAGCCCTTAACCCAGAGTTAAGCGTCTACTTTTGTACGTGGTTTGCCGCCTAACCTCGGGTTAAGACGCTAACTCTGGTCCACGCAAGTGGGCCTTAAATGTTTGACCATTAAGACTGCACCGAACAAACGTCTAGCGTCCAATGGCGCCCTCATTACTATTATTGTGTTTTATAATTAACTACACAATTTTCTTAGAATCAGACTATGCGTTTTTGTAGTGCAAGGAAATCACAATTTATGGGTTAGGTACCCTTTGAGTAGTCAGCTTAACGGGAAAAGGTGGCCACTTTTTTCCGTTAAGTTGATAACTCGAAGGTGAATTGTTATTAAACTATGTGATATACTCTATAAGTTGTGTTTTCATTTGTAGTGTAAAAACACACCATTCAATTTCAAGAAAACAACATAATAGTAATGAGGGCGCCACTGTACATCCGGCGCACGCTCGGCGCAGTCTTAAGGAACAAAAATCTGAAGTAAAAAAGTTCGATGGCTAAGGGCCTGTTCTTTGATCAGTAGTTAAACTAATTGTTAAAATTTGAAAAAGGAATCGAAAATTTGAAGGAAACTCAGGAAATGTGTCAAATTATCAGTTCCTTTTTCGATTTATAACAATTAGTTAGTTTAACTACAGTACTGATCAAACAACAGGCCCTTAATCGCTCGCTTTTGCTGAGAATAACGCCACTGGATGTCGTAGGAAAATAAAGCGTATTCAGAGAAGCAATGATGCAACTCGAACTGGTTCAGTTTTGCGCAACGAATTTGCGTCTCTAATGGGTGGTTTTAATTAATCGTCGTATCCAGATAAAGCTCTGTCGGTAAGGTAGAGGTACAAGGTTTACTACACGGACATGCATATGTTTATGGTTTTTATTTATTGTATTTATTTTGCTATTCAAATAGACCTTCGACATCCTTGTTTTCTTACGCGTACATCGTTTGTAAAATGCTTTTAAGTGCCAAAATGAGAGATGTTGTTTATTGCGATATTGTTTTCGAGAGTGAACCGGTACCGCAGTCTAGTACGTTTTTTAGTAAAAGTATCGGTAAACAATGGAGACAAGTATTTTATTTGTAACAAATACTTTTTGTCCCGTAAATAAATCTAAAACATATTTGTAGGCAAATAAATAATACAATTTTATCGAAATATAGATATTATATAACACGCTATATTTTGGTATTTTAAACATTCTCAACTGCGTTTGGCCCGCAAAACTTTCGAGGTTTACAACTTTCGCCCATCATTTACATGTTTCCGTCTAACCTGTACTATTAACACTATCAATGTACAAATTATATAATATAAAGCTGTTACCGTGCTTTTATATTTATCGTTACTTTACAAGCAGTTTAACTTGTCGCTTTACGAAAGCTGTTAGTAATCTACGAGTTTCTAGTAAGTCGTAACAACAATCATTACGATTATTTCAATCATACACAGTTCTTTCTGGTGATGTCAGTAGCTCGTTTAGATAAGGGGATGATATTTTATTACATAGCCTTTTTAAAATTTAAATCACAACGAGCTTGCTTAAATAAATTCTATTAATGGAAGTGAACGCTCTAAACCTAGCTAATTAAAACTGAGACTCAGAACGATGCCTTTGGTCTTTCTCTGTTAAATAAAATGATTGAATTAATGATTGGATTCAATTTACGGGCAGTAAAGCGCTATAGTTTCATTTCCTTTGTTGTAGACAAAGAGATCCCTATAGCTCGTGTGTTCGTTCCTTCTCGTTACATGACATACTCGTAGTACAAAAATACTTCAAACCATAATAATCACAATGATTTTTATCACACTAGCTTTATCACTTTCATCTATATGATGTAAATACCACAATCTGTGTCGTCCGTCCGGCGGGCGTGTGAACGCGGCTTATCGGCGCGGGCGCAGGCGGCTGTGAATCTAGCTGTCCTATCGATTTGGGGGAATGACCTAATTTACATGGGAAAAGAGATTTGTTTGCTAAAGAGATTATCGATCGATTTGTACTTGAAATGTCAACGATATTTGATATTGTGATGTCTGATGACGCTTACCAAAAAAATATCACGTGTAGATAATTTTGTATTCGATATAAAAAAGAGATTTACGACGATATAACGATGTAAACAAGTGTATCAAAGCATTTAGTTAAGCATTGCTATTATTTTCTCTGTTAGCTGGCTACCATGTTATAATTAAGGATAGATATGTGGAGACTAACGGCCGCACATAGAGTCAGTTAATGACGACTCGTACCTTAGTGAAGATTTTTCAAACATAACTTTGAAAAAAGAACAATATAATATTCTCTAAAATATCTCTGAATGGACGGTTAATCGTAGGTACATGGTTATAATACAGACAAAAATTGCAACAGTTTACTGACAGCACCAGCGCTAGCGTTAGCTTTTACACTAACTAATAGGCAAGTGCACTACAAAACACTAAACTGAAGCATTCACCCGATATTTTAACAACTCAAACCCTTATCATTTTATGGTAAGTTTTTATAGCCTGCAAATAATATAGATCATCGATTCCCACGGCTGGCATGAAAGCATGCGATCGCATGATGAAATGCTCCTATCACCTTATCGCTATGTTTTCCCACACGTTTCAATCATCACTACTCACTAGCATTTCTCATGGTACAATTATTTGCGTAATAACCTGATTACTAAAATGTACTTATACAACCCTTTGTTAAACACCTTCTTAGATTAATGATGAATCACTTTGGGAATGCACTTATATAAGACAACTGCGTGACAATCGCAACTGACGTCTAAATAATATAATTAGCAAGTAATTCAATTGCTGGATGCAAGGCTATAAAACTGTTTTTTTTTGCGTAATAGTGTTAACAATAATTACTCTTATTTTGAAGTACCACATTTGGTTTCTCTTAAAGGATGAAGGGTTCCATGTAAAATATATCAGATCTATTTACCCTTTAGGTACGTCACCATTCCGCTTTTGGCTACATTATTCTATGTCATCTACAGCCTGCGGCCATTATACATTTTAATATCAGCTGAGCTTTGTCTGCTAAGTATGACGTCGGTCGGGCGAGGTCGAATTACCCCCGGTCTATGCTGCGGTGGCATGCGCCTGCGCCGCGGCGAGCGACGTCGCCGTCCTTATAATTACGGACATGCCTTCCAAATGGCAGGTAATTGGAGCGGGCTTGCGCCAGCGCTCGGCGACACAGACGGCTATTATTCCACTATTTTGCTTAAAAACAACATTCATAAAAAGAATGCGGTCTAACTTATGCAAAAAGAAGCGTTTAACACTTAAACTGTACGAGAAAACCAGAGATTTATCTTTAAAACATTTTAATAACGTTTCAACGTTATTATAAAAGCGATTATCTCGTCTCCATAAAGCCCAATCATTTCATAAAATCATTAAAGCAAACTAAAACAAATTAGCATAATTATCGATGTTTTACAGCAGTTGAGCGCTAATCGGCGCTTGTTTACGTTTACGACGGTAAGGTCGCCGGTTCGTTCCCGAAACATGTTTATAACATTGTCTGTCAGTGCGCAGGAACGGAGGCAGGCGTTGGCGCCGCGCCTGCGACGGTGCCGCGGCGCCCGCCGCACATGCGCTCTGAATTCAGGACGATCAATTAAACAAAAAAAATGTTTTATGACCCTCTTCCAGGATTTATTAGCGCCTGTTTAAACATGAAAAACTAATCTTCAACGCTGTTAATTTCAGTTAAGTATATTAATAATATAATAAATGTAGCACGTCGCGCTTTAAGACACATGTTTCAGTAAACTATTATCTCATGGCAGGCGTTTATGTAGACGAGTGTATTCAATACGATTACACAATGTCCTTATTGGTAGAGGAAGTGATACATAAGTACTGGTATTCAGCATAAAAAGCCGCTTAGTCACAGCTACATATGTACTCCGGGCCGTGTTTACAAAGCCTGTTAGCTCCGCACTGATTGAAAAAAAAACTGGTTAAACATAGACACCAGTAATGTACCGTGCCGAGGGTTCCGTATTAACTGCATACAAGTTGTTAGGGTTTATTGCATGAATATAAATGTAGACGGCTCCTTTTAGATTTATTTGTACTGACAAAATAATGTCAGTTACAAGTAGGTATGTCTTCTTGAATCGATGTTCTAATCTGATGATGATGATCGATGATCACGTGGAAATGGGCTTTCATATTCATCACTTTTTCATCTCTAGGTATTTCTCTAGGTTGTAACATTAATTAGGCATAGAACCGATTTGAAGCTTCCAATCCGAATCTAGTCTAAATCTAAAGTACAGGCCCTGAAAATGTTAAAAGGAATTACGAATCTGAAATCATGAACCTATTGATGATTGTATATACGTACACTATGTAGTTTCTCAACAGCCATCGGCAATATTCGTTTTTCTATGAAACACGAATGACAAAAATACTATCAGTTGCGAGTGCAAGTGGGATAGGTATAGCTAGCCGAAGCTATGAAAAACTGGGAGTACTGTATGCAGGTAGACCACTTCAGATTCTAATTTTTGGTCGCGGTACAAAGACGCTCTAACAATCAATCATTACATCCAGGAGTAATAAGAAATGGGAAGTCCATCGTAAAGTCCGAGATGTGACCACAATTACGTATTTCTAGGCGACGACGGAGGGTCGCCCACGCGCCGCCGCGCACGCGCGCATTATACAATCAGACGAATCAGCACTCGCGATATACGCCATTATAATACCTATAATCGGCATAGGTACCTACATCGCAAAATCCTGCTCCACTAGCCCTTGCCTCAACACTTAAATCACAGGCACAATTTATTGTAGAGTAGCGATTGCAGATTTGTCGATTAGATCTACGATCAAACCGTTTCTTGGGCCTATATTTTACTCGCCTTGTTCGAGTCATTACGGAGAATTGCTTCTAAGGCTTGTGGAATCGCAGCTCGAGTTTGTTATGCGGTTTACATGTTCTCGTCTCATTTAAACGCATATTTACAACGATAGCAGGAAAGTCTTGACTTTTATTGTATATATTTTGGAATTTAATGATACCCACACAAAAAAGGTTAAAGAGAATCCAGAGACGCGTTTTTTACTTTATTAGTGTAGATAGATATAAATGGGCATATGAATACAATGGGCCACGTGCGCCCGCGCCGCCCGCGGCGCCGCCCGACCATTGTCCGGTTCCATTGTTTCACCGCATTCTCCACACACGCTTTGACAACACCTGAATCGATACACGCTGAGCTGATCTTAAGAAGCTTTAGTCTTTATGATATTAAAACCCAGTCACTGAAATATAGCTGGAGAGAGAGCGACCTCTTCTCCTAATTCGATGCGACCAGAGAATAAGAATTTATTTAAGTAATTTCTAGGTATATCTGATTTTTCCTAAAGCTCAAAGTTCCCTAGCTGCTGAACGTCTTAGTTCCTTCATTTAAAATACATAACTACACGAAACTCGGGGCGCCATTCAATCGTTAAAAATACTCTCATCTCAACTAATCTATTAAAGTAATAGTATTACCTCAACGTCAAATCAGAGAACGATAAAACATATTCGTCAAGTTTCATGCATATTGGCGAGAAAATGATTTAAGATTGAGCACCATTTTCACTGCGCAATTCGGCTTCGCAACCGCCAACTGCAGTTAACAAAGAACACGGAACTGTTCGCAATCGTCGACAATGTCTAGGCTTTGACAGAAAGGAAAAAACGTATCACGGCGTGGACTAGCAGGGAACGTAGACAGTGGTGTGAGTGAGCTTAAAAGCTTGATGTTGGTGCCTTGGTGGTAGTGAAAGGCTTGTGTCTGTGTACGTGTAGCAGCGACAAGCGCGTGGGCCGGCGCGAGCGCAGCACTGTCGCAGGGCTACTTTGTTTCTCTTATTGCTGCTTAGCATCTTGTAAGATTTTATTTATTGACATAAGAAATTCTTCGTGGGACGTATAAAGGCTGTATCATGTTGATGTATAGTTTGAATTTAAGTCAGTTTTTAATACTAGTACTTAAATAAAGATTGAATGGCTGACCAATAATGCATGTCAAATGCATGCATGCAATGTTGCACCATTTCAGTTTTTTTTTTCTTTTTAGTTAACTCTGACAGGCAGTGTAAATAAGAAAGTGTAGTTTTTCAAAAGCGCAGCCCTAATCCGAGGTAGAGCGTGCGCGTCATTGTTATCTCGGGCCAGCTTTGGGCGAGAATAAATATAAGTGTTCGTAGAAGAGATACACATTTATTTTATTATTCTAGCGATGCCGTTGTGAGGCCGAGATAAAGCTTTATGGGACCTGTTATCGCGCTAACGCAATGTCCACACGCCGCCGATGCGGTTCATGCGCTCGCCCCATAAACAGAGTACCTTCTAAAAACAGTAAAAACATAAAACTAAGAGCAGGAGTCGAGAGATCAACTATTCGCGATTCCATTAAACTAATCGATGTTCCTCTGACCTTTGTCTTCACTCAACGGTTCCTACTTCCAGAAATAATACGTGAATTTACATAACCAGTCGAAAATTGTTTTATGAGACTTTTTGTAATTTTAAAGTTGTTGGAAATTATAAAATGTGGCCGAGTTGGCATATTAACACTAGTGTGTTAAAAGTTCGTTTTATTGGCGCCTTTATTACTCGATACTGAGTCTCTAAGAGTCTGAGGTTTTATGTATGCAGCCAGAAAAAAAACTTGGCATTTAACAAAATACGTTGAACCAAATTTACATTATTTTAAAAGGTTGAACAGATACCTACATTAAATTGTTTGGAAGCTAAAGTGCCATTTATAATGAACTTCGGGTTTCACAGACATAGCATGAACAACATAAAAAACTTACAAGACGAATTAAGTACTAATTTGTCCTCGCGCGTGACTCCATTCTACCGATCCTTGTGATTTATATGAAAGAGATAACGATACTGTTCTCGAGCAAGAGTGACCGAGACGCGCGCCGGATTCATTGGGCTACGTTAAGGTGCATTAGCGGCTTTTAGCTGCGCGTACGCGTCATTTGCCTGGTAATGGCCCGGGATTGCCTCAATTTGAATCTGCCGATGATAATCTTCCTTTCGGACATTTTTTTCTTAATGGATCACGATTACCTCGCGTTTTGTTTTTATGTCATTATCGAGACGATGCTTATCGGTTACCGTTACATACTAAAATACTCGTACATGTTCGTTAATTATTGAATATTATTTGATCTGCCTTTTTAATTGCTACGCGGGCAATATCGGGTTCCGAGTTATAAAGTCGAGACGTTAATCAATAAAATGTGTATAACTTTATACACTTTTTGGTAAATAAATACCGCCGTGAAATGGAGTTGAACGCGGAACAACTTGAAATAGTTAACACTCCTAATGTTTGGAAACAAAAAACGTATGCGGTTTTTATATGCGTTTTTGTGTATTTGTTTTAGCGCGCGCCGATAACGCAGCCAGGGGTCGGCACGGTAGTTGCAGGGTTGTCGTAAATAAAGTATAAAATACCCTTCGTAGTAGATAATGTTTAAATGTGTGCACAGGTAGGTATATTTATAGCATTTCTAGTTGTAAAACAAATTAAGCGTATTGTATTTCCTATAAACTAGTAAATTGACCGATGAGATTTATATATTTTCTTCAATCGTAAATTATAAAATTCACATGAAATAAAAATAAGATCTTTCTATCTAGATTCGGTCAAGTCACTGTCACTTATAAAACCAACGCGTTTGGGGTTGTTAGCCAACGGTTGCGCGCCCCTGCGCCGCAAGGGTGCGCCGGCGACGTCCACGTGTGCGCCGTGTCGCCGGCGTTCCCCGCACATGCACCGCCGCCCGCGCCGCACTTGTTACCAACCGAACTCATAACTTACCCCGAACGCATATCTCATCGCACCCATTAGCTAGGATTAAGGAAGCCCCTGATGACGGAAAAGTATTAGGAACCAACCGGCCCAATATTCGAATTAAGAAATTAGAATGTACCTACCAATAAATATTTATAAACCCAATATCGTAAATGTAAATGTCACCGACAATAAACTAACAGTCGATGTTAATCAGACTCGTTTTAGCTGACTGAGGTTCGTAGAAAACTTACGGCCGTAATAATTTTATATTCGAAGGACCACGTATTTCGACGGATGGAAGATTTATTGGTCAATCAGAAGTTATAGTCGTAAATTTGGTAAGATTCTTATAAATTTTAAATTGGTGCGGTTACAATGCATGTTTGTGAGCCCACGTGAAGATATCGAGCCGGTACAATACTGACACAAAGGTTTTTATTGTCGTTTCGAGACATGTAAAAGCGAGTCGCGTCTTTTATATGAGTTTGGTCATATATCTGGGTTTTATGGGTTGTGTGAGTGGCCGGGCGGCGTGGGCGCTACCAGGGCCCACGTGTGCGCAGATTACAGATACAATTGTCCGCTTGCGGCTTGTTTATAGCGGCGGCTCAGATAGGAGACACCGCGATCGCGTGCGCAATCTTCGCCACTCCTTTCGATCTGGATTTTATGACCCAAAGAGACAGCATAATAGTAGTGGCCATGCAGAAAGCTTAAGCTGTACCGCTCCCCGGAAGATAGACCGCCTAATGAGCAGATCTAAGGGGGCGCATTGCCTTTAGACCTAGGCTAAATAAAGGAAACGACTCCTGACATAAGAAGGGCTTCGGAAAGTCAGATATAGTGGAAACCTGCCGATCTCAGAAGGATTCCTACCGAGTCAATCGTTAGGATGTATGCACAAAAACACAATTTACATAAAAACGTAATGATTTATACCACCAGAGCTTGTTATGCATTGCTCATCACATCACTTGGGTAAAACGCGAAACAAGTTTTGAAAGCCCTTTTGTGGGGCCTGCAGGAATGATATGAAATGTTTATTTTTTATTAGCTAATGAGAATTTATTGTTTTTTTTTCATTCAAATGCGAAGCGTTAAGCGTACGAAAGCCCAGAGGCAAAATGAGATTTTTTTATAATTTGTGTGGAGAGAAATGACCGGACCCGCGCCGCGCCGCGCCGCGCCCGGAATACGTAATCAGCTTTCTTCCAATATTCAGAAGCCGCTATAATTCCAATCAAATTGTCCAAATACGACAAAGACCACTTTCTTTCCCAAAATAAGTGAAATACCTACATGATCGTGAGGTATTTAAATGACATAACATGACCGTTTAATTGAATACGTGTAAGTACAGTCACCAGCAATATAACATATATCCAACATTGCGCTTAATGATATCTGACACGCGCTTATGCCTTTAGTAATAAGACGTGTCCGATATTTCTGAATAAGATATTATAGCTGCACGGCACATAACGGAAAGCCTAGAACTTACGTAATTCCTACTATGTATTAGTATTATTTTTAATGCCATTTAAAGTTTTATCGACCGACGATAAAATAGTGTCTTTTCATGATGAAGTTAGGCTAAGCTTTTTCTGACTTTTACATTGCACCGTAGTAATCGTCCCGTGTTTGTTTGCAGTGGTCTAACCAGCAACGCGGAGCGTGGCGTCACGCCAGTGTACCTGCGCTGCCGCGAGGGGAGCGTGGCGTGGCTGTACCCGCGTGGAGCCCTGCGCCTCCTCTTCCGGCCCTCCCTGCCAGCTGACGAGAAGGACTTCAAGGTCTGCGTGCGAGTAGTACGCCGGCCTGACCCGCCTGATCTGTTCCACACGCTTCGGCTGAATGATACAGGTAAACCTTGATTTTTTTAAAGCATTTGGATGGACAGAGTTTTGTGTTTCTTGAGTTCCCCCAACCCACACGTCATTGGATGGGTAATCAGGGTTTAGATGTTCATACATTACGACCGCTAAATTGAGTTTATAAAATAAATTCTAACCCCCTTACTTATAAATGTGGAATAAGCTTAGAATAGTTTATGCCACGCTTTGTCAGTTTCTGTCAGATGCAAATGCCACAATTACAGATAAGGACAAAGCATGGCATAAACTATTCCAAGCATATTCCACATTTAAGTAAGGGGGTAAAAGTCCGCTGCTAAACAGAAGTACCTAGACATACCTAGACAGTAAAATATAATAAAATTTGAGTTCTATTCACCGTTCAATTTCTGTCACAATAGTAATCTAAATGGTTACAAAAGTAAAAGATTACAAACTCAACTAACTATATCATTGGTGTTTAGCTTAGGTACTTGGTACAGGATTTTACAATTCCTATACCTACTCTTTATTTTGTAGAAGCCGAGCGATTCCCTGCACGTATCTTCGTGGAAGGTGCTCACAAGCTGGTCCCGCTGTACGCACCTGACGACGGCGACGCCCGGGAGCTCCGCTGTTTCCGCAGCAGGCGCGGCAGGGCTGCCCTGTACATCGAGGCGGAGCCAGAGGAGGGCCCCAAGCGCAGGGTGGCCACACTGCGGTACGAGGCCCGGCCGCTCGTCAGGAGGCACTACGACCCCAGCACGGCGGACTGCAGGCCGTGTACAGAGGAGGAGATGGAACTTGCCTTCTGCACTAGCGATTTAGGTGAGAATTCAGAAAATACCTTCATAAAAAACTGAGATTGTAGATTGCTTGAGTTTACGCTGTCAATGTCGTCGGTTAGATTTGAATAATGAATGACGCATTAGCTATGCCTTGAATAAGAAACTTAACCTACGACTGGATACCACCGTCTGACGAAATCACGTCAGAGCAATTTGATACTCGGAAACAATTTAACTAGAAATGATGAAGTCGTGGGATAAGTTAATAAAGAAATAATTTGAAATCTCCTACACCGCAATAATGATTAAGCAGAAGCCCACGAGCGGGTTAATAACCGTCGCCCGCGCAGTAATTTGTCGCCATAATCGAGATTCCTCGCGCCTCAAATTAAATTAAACGTTATACGAGACTATAATTTTTCTCCGAGCACCAAACGAGCGAATATTTGCGAGCGAGGCCGCCGTTTATCATACAAGTTCGCTATTTGGGAGAAATTTTAAATATAACTCGTTTGTGGGAAATATCTGACGAAAACAAAAGAATGCTGCCAGTTTTACTTTGTACCGGTTTAGTTTACTAAATACCTTCTGGAAATGTCAACCGCTCTTGAATACTTAACTTGCATTAGCGTTTATCATAACTTAATGTAATATTATTATTATGTAAACTGATGCCGTGATCGACCGGGAGGGCACGAGGCTCGGCAGGGAGCTTGAATTTTTGATAAATAATAATAGGAGAGTTATGTCATGTGCGGCGCGCCGCGGGGCTCTGGTGCCGGCTCTAGCCTCCGCTGTGTCGTGCACCATTCTAAATTCTGTTTGTCATGCAACGTAATTATCTTTATTTTTTATTCAGATGACGTTAATACAAATTAGACCTCATTTTTTAAGATTACCTCAAATCACAAATGACCAAAATATAATCGGCCTATACGCGCCACCGGTGGGCACCAGACCTCCTCTCATTATAAGACGGTCGAGGCCGTGAAAACATTTATTTTTAGCTGACTGTGGTTATGAATAAGGGGGTTATGGTTTTGCATGTATGAGTTACAATAACGTGGTAACGGATCCTTAAAATTTTTGGATGTCTCGAGGTGTGGGGTCTGGCATGCCCAAATCATTATGCACCTTTTGTTTCATAAAACGGTTCTGCATTTATGTTATTAATTGTAAATTGTTGAAATTGCTTACCTTGCCATATGAAAATATTCAAAAACATAATTACTGCCTAACGTGTGTTTGTCCCGTTTGTTCGCTGTACCGCTCACAGTCGGGTACAAATACTTAGCGTCTTAACGCGACTTTTAAGTTACCTATTAAAATTCGTATAAAAAGTGACGTTAATTTGTGAGAATATGAGAACGAGACGTCAATAATAAGACTCGATAGGTCGTTAGTCAAAGCCTTCATACATCGGGCGGGGCGGGGTTGACGACCGTCACTTATCTCGCTCAAACAAAGGTTCGGTCTGAATTATACGGACCTAGCTTTCTGCTGACTCACAACGCAAAAAATGGCGGCCACAGCTCAGCAATTAATAATAGAGTACGTTATAGTATGTTGTAAGTAGGTATCTTAGATTTCGTGCGACTAGCTATAGTTCTATCTAGCGGGTGACGCCGAACGAACAGCGAATTGCTTGTAATTCAAGAATGAATCAGCACTTAATTTAGATCAATCTGTGGGACATTAAAGTTCTTATTCAGGGTCAGGTACCTACCGTTTTTTGGGTTTAAAAATGCTTTGGTCGTTTTAGCGTCATACTAACAGAAGTTTTATTCGTAGTGTTAAGTAAAGAAAGTAACTAAATCTACTTATATTTGGTGTCGATGATGTTCATATCCACGGTATAACGTTTTGCCGTAAAACAATATGAAATTATGGGTCAAATATTACAGTTTTGAAAAAAAAATCAAAATATTTCAAAAATCTGTGTTAAAACTTTGTTTACTCAAAATGGACCTTATTTGTAGGTACGGAACATAAAGTTCATAACCAACCTCTTTTACAAACTCTCGACGTCTTACTTTTGTCTACCACCCAATAGTCCCAATTAACCGGAACACTTGAAGTGACGTCATGTGTGTTGCAGTGTCCCGCGGCACGTTCGTGGGCTCGGAGCAGCGCGCCGACCTGGACAGCACGCAGCTCACGCTGCGGCTGAGCAAGCTCATCCGCGCCACCGGCCAGGGCGAGCCCTTCCCGGACGAAGACGCGCAGGATGATTACTACAGGTAAAGAAACAAGTTAATTCGTATAGCTCACTAGACGATTTTGGGGTTAAATAGGGTTTTTTCCGAGAGCCTGAAATTCCCAATTCAAATCAAATCCAAGGTCAATCGAGAGAAGGAAAGCAGGAGCAAGAATTACCTAAGTAGCAGGACTTATGCACAAGCTTGTTTTGGAGACCAGATATCATGTCAGTCGAAAGATGAACCAAATATGCATTTCTTTTAATGAGAATATTAATGACATGTTCATGGTATTCAATTTTTACATACCTTAGAAGTCACAAGGTTTTTTTAGGTGTTAACCTGGTTTGTGTCCTAACTATACTAATTACTACCTATTTCCAAACTTACTTAATAAGACATGTCATTTCAGGTACGAGGTAGAAAACAGCTTAGAGCGTGTGACGCACCGGTCGCGCGCACGCCGCACACGCAGCCTGCACGCGCACATCCACGTGTCTGCGCAGTGCGGCGCCGCGGCGGGCGCCGGCGAGTTCGTCGTGATGGCGCGCCGGCGCCTGGGCCGGCTCGCGCTCGTGTGCGCGCCGCGCCTGCGCGACTGGGAGGAGCTCGTGCGCCGGCGCAACGATGGCAGCGCGCACTGCTTGTTGCATGTGTGACAACCCTAAACAGTACTGTTCTTTGAAAGAACGATGGTGTTCATTTTCAATGCAAGTTTGAAATTGTGGTCGTAGTGAAAGTCGTGTCGAGTGTCGACGATTAGACCGCATCAGGACGAATTGTTATATTGTAACGAATGTGCAAAATATAAAACAAGTAGGTGTGTGAACGACATTAGCTAACGAGTTGCTATGTAAATTCTAGGAATTGTTCAAGTTTTGGGCAGTGACAAAGTTATGGCGACTGTACAGTTGTGCACACTGCCAGCAGCTTAAATGGCTTAGATTTTAATAAGACCTCGATCGCAGATCGACTAATTGCTGCAGTCTGTGACTTGAAGCATTGGTCATATCTTTATTTCTAATATATAAGTAGGTGAAAAACTTAAGTAAAGGACCTCTTACATGTAAGTAGTTGTGTACAAAGCTAGTATGGAATCAACGTCAAATTTCAAATATAGAATGTCGAACGGTCTATACTAACAGATGTGATACAATACAACTACATGCAAGAGGTCCTTTACTTTAGTTTGTTACCTATACCTAGGTTAGGAAAACATGTAATTAGTGTTTAAATATGTGGTCCAGCGTGCCAAATCTATAAGATCTTCAGAATAGTTTTAAGGTTGATCTCAACTTGTATATATTATTATAAATAGAGTGCGGTATACCTATACATATATAATATAATGGAAAATAAGCCATAATGTATATAAAAATATTATTAATATTCGAAGGCAAATGAATGCCCGTGTACGTAATAAGCATATATATGAAAGACCTTAAATTAGAGTTTATATTATTATTTTGAAAGCCCGGGTTATATAATATATTTAATTCTATTGTATTTACCATAAAATGACCAATTCGGATTGCCATCTTATTCTAATAGAAGTTGATTATGGGCTACTACTATTATTTTTATAAAAGGACGAGATAAAATGAGTACAATCAGCATTATAATATTTGCACCAGGCCATCAGCACAAAAGTCTCAGTTTTTTAATCTGTCTGAGATTCTACTATATGGCGAGGGGTTTATATCCCCAGTAAACCAATCTGTGAAAAAATATAGTGCGTCAAACCCTCTGTCGTCGTGCGTCAAGCTTAAAAAAACGGAGTATAGCATTATTAGGACTATTGTATACATCGCTAATTATACATTTGCCTGTCTTGACCAGTTGTTAATTCACCATAAAACCCTAGCATCATATTCACAAAAGAAATTAGGTCACGATTTAATGCTGAATTCCTGAGACAAGGTTCTATGTTAAGTATTTCTAAGCCAAAAATACCACTGTAAACAATTTTTCGCTCCAAGTGTTTAAATAATTATTTTTTACAATTTTGGACCCTTGTCCATTGAGAAAAGGGTTATTTTAAATGAATCATTGCTCTGGAATGCACAGTATGTCATATAGCGATTATCAAAGTTGTTACTTTTTGGACATTTTTGTATGGTAGTTGTTAGCAAACAACAAGAATAGTTAAAGCAACAAGATACAAAAGTGATCACTTACGAGTATATAGTAATGTATAATTAGCGATGTATACAATACTCCAAATAATACTATACTCCGTTTTTTTAAGCTTGTCGCACGACAACAGAGGGTTTGACGCACTATATTTTGACTTTGACCGATACACCATTCAACATTTCAGCTTTCGACAGTCATAAATTTATGATAAAAAAGACCTAACTCGAAATCCGAAATTTGTGAATTAGGTCACTATAATTGTAAAGATGCGATACTAATTCATATAGATATTATAAATTGTGAATACCTATTAATAATAAATGTACAATTCGTAAATATAGTTTGATTTGTGATATAGAATACAATGAATGTATTGACAAGTGCCTATTGTAAATAGAAATTATAGAAACCGTTTGATATTATAATGTTTATAGAATATGTTGTAATGTTAGGGCGAAATTGTTGAATATAAGAGTTAAATTATAGTTGTGCTTTTTATTTGATGACAGGGACTGGTTTGGGCCAGCTTATTAGTCATTTTACTTTCATTTCTCACCACGTTTTTCTGTTTTTTTGCTAAATAACTAAAACCATATTATTATGTACAAAATTGTCTAAGCTGTAGGCAGAAATATCGTGGAAAGCCTCTCATTCAACCCTCAACCAACCCGTAGTATAGATACCCGTCGCTATCATTTTGGGAAATAAGAATAACCAACACATTCATATAGCAATTCATTTATTGAAAAATCACAACTGATACCACATAGAAAAACTACTCGGCACGGTTTAACTCTTAACTATATATCACATAAACACTTTAATAATTTTATAGACTATATACATAGAAAATTACGCGTTTTTGGTACTCACTGCAAAAATGTTAATCACTATGTGATCACAGACAAAACAGAACAGAACGAACTAAACTTTTTTCTAGCCGTGTTTAAACAAATAATAATTAACAATAGATGAAAAATATTTAGGATATAACAAAACAGTAGAACATCCATAAATATGTACAAAAAAAAACTAGATGATCACATAATAGATAGTTCAATCCACGAAGAAGCTTCTCAGATACAATCGTCGGTGTAAAGGTAAAACTCACTAAGAACATACACATTACTAATGACTTTAATGAGGTTTACCTTAACACCGACGAAATGCGACGTTAACAAAACCTCCCTAGATTCTACCCTACAACACACAGACACACCAAACAGAATGAATTAATTGTAGGAATGACACTTAAACTGGGGTGCGTATTCGTGGATAGAACTACTTAAAACAATTAAAAATTAGAATTCGGTTAGATCAACCATTTCACGGCCTTCAAATATTATCAAATTTTCATATTTCCAACAGGTACATAATTTTCAACAAATGTGATATGTAGAATGTCTTTCTTTTGAGTGAAACAAGCCAGTATGTAAAAAAGTTAAACATTTAATACTTTTTAGAAAATTCATAAGAACTTATTTTACCCATTTGAATCATTATGTTTATAGAACTTTCAGGTCAACTTTTGAGGTACAAGTATAACGGATAAAAAAGTGTGACGGCCTTTACTTTCTTGACATTTGATTACCAAAAAAGCCCTTGATCGCAAACAAAATATATGTATACGAAAGTAAAATTTAATCGTGAATTAAGCAAAAACTAATTTGATTCTGCCAATACAGCAGTGTTAAACATTAATGCTACGAGCCATGAAATAATTAGCTTAGAAAGAGACTGATAATAAAAAGCAAACATTACAATGATCGGGACATGCCTGGGTCATACACAGATTTAGGTTCGCGACTTTCCTGTGGACATACCAGAAATTAACGTTTTTTAGGCCAAATGTTCTGGCTGAACCCATATCCGCATAAACGGCGCCAGGTCTACTTTAGTCCTATCAGATAAAAACATAACTTGCACACAAGCCTAAACCACAGACCACAGGTAAGACAACTTTTGTTTTTTCGAGAGTGTATGACCCGCCTATTTTCCTAAACTTACCCCAATAACTACATTGAGTAGTTTACATCACTCACGTGTAAGTGAGATAAGCATGAGTTTCCCGTGATATCCAGTGACATCACAGGGGCAGGATGTCCCAAGTATAAATTTTCATTATTTATTAAAGGCACCTCTAAGATCCAACCTGCTGCGACATATCTCACTTACGCATGAGTGGCGTTAATCGTTACATTATTATATTTGGCTATAACTGTGTCAAATTTAGGAAAATTTGCTCGGCTTGCACCGGTCAATGCGCATGATAATTATACATTCATAACTAGCGACTAAACCACCTTAAATTCGTACAATATACAACAATCAGTCGGCCCTACAAAGCCACCTCTGCTGTAAGCGGAAGCATCACATCATTAACTACGTGAGCGAGTACCTTCAGCCTTTTCAGGGATCTTGTCTACCTTCAATTCATAAAAAAACTTAAAGACCGACTATTTATCTACACAAATAACACAGTGTTACGTAATACGTTTACATAGAATACTGACGCTAAATTAATATTAAATTAATGCAATTTTTGTGTGATGGCAAGCCAATTGATTGTGCGACATAAAATTAGCCGTGTGATGCGTGCCGAGCCGCACAGCGGCCGCTTATCTAAATGCTCTCGACGGGAACGTGCGTCGCGGATTCTTTACGATTACTACAAAAATATTAAGATCCACTATAAAATACGGGTAAAAATAGAAGGATTTACTTGACAGAAACAATCTATCTATAATTTGTATATCATGGCGCCTCCTCATATTCGGTGACAATCGACGATCGGGAGATAACGAATACTTGTATCTCAATGCATAAATGCGTCACTTGTGATCGCCTAATTCACTCTATATGTTTCTTCTGAAGGCCCATTGTTTTTAAGACGGTTTATTGTCAGAATGATCATTAGTGCCGAGGAAGCTCAATGACTTATGATAGAACAGAGTGATCACATTTGTGATGTATAGTGGTGTGGTGTGATCACCTCATAAAAACCCCGAGGTACTTTTGTAAAACGCCGTGAGGAGCATAGCTTTTTTGTATTCAAAACCGCCAAGTTAACAACTAACATGATGGTAGGTACATGTCCAAGTCATTCATTATGCCATAATAGGGCATGAAACAAAACAATAATTTCGTTACTAAGACCTTGTCTTCCTGTGAAACCTGTAATATAATTGTAAGTAATTTAATTGTGTAAGGGGACCATTAATATGAACAATATGCAACTATTTGGGTTAGCCCAGTAGAAGCGATATTTTTGAAACGATTTTTTTTTATTTCTAAATCAAAAATCATCATTCATTAAATATTTTTTTTATCGTTTAAAAAAAACGTTTTTACACTGAAACCCGTAAAACAACAATAATCTAACTCATGCTTATTAATAATTTATAATAGTACTTAAAATATGTACGGAAGTTGTTAATGGAAGGTCTACCCAGGGTAAATTAATAAGGAAATTTCTTGACTTTAAATATAAATTGGTTACTTAATACATTACTGAAACCAGTATATCTTCGTAAAGCTGCAAATGTGCATCGGAATGTACTCTACATCGTCAACGGAAACTACAAATATAATTTGCTTTGCGATTCACAATACCGTAGAAATGCTACTGTCTTTTTCACTGTAAGTTAGATACTTCGTCTGTACTTTACGGCACTTAACATAAAATTAGACGCTACAGTCAAACTCAGAAGTAGTTGTACATTTTAGTATTTACCTTGTACCCGCAGTAACGTGTTCAAGTGAGTGGTTTGAACTTATTGTATCAATAGTTGCGACAAGGTACTAAAATGTGCAGCAACTACTGAGTTCTACCGCATAATAAGTGAAAGAATGATCCAGGTTCACATCCTTCCACTAAAATCTCAAGAAAACCTTTAATGAATACCCTATACCAATACCTTTGCTTTATTTTAGCCATAAACCACGGTTTTAGTCCCAAATTCGAAAATATGCATGTATTAAATGCTCCACATGCAAGCTGTTAGTAATCCCCGCCATAAATATAGAACAGCTCCTCTACACATTTAACAGGTGATTATTTAAATGTCATGCTCGGCACCACCAACAGGGCTATTCCCAGTTGTCCACACCCCTTTTGTCCACACTGTGGACAACTGGGAAAATAAAACCCAGTTGTCCACACCCTCGAAATTATGTGGACATTTCACACTCTTTACGACTGCGCCGAGCGTACGCCGGATGTACAGTGGCGCCCTCATTACTATTATTGTGTTTTCTAATAAACTAAAGTATTTTACTGGAGAACATTCGCTTTGAAAACATGTTTGAAATGACCGTCTGTCTCATCGTAACAACAGGGTGACAGGTAACTAGACTTAATCCTTAAAAGTGGTTATACTATAGCTACTTTGCAATATTTTTGATGTCATTGGTTTTGAATTATTATTTTTTTGAGTGCCAAACGGTACATTGGGAACTAATATGAAGCCTAGTGATGTGGGAACTTTAACTTCACCTGAGTCGGTAGGTCGGTCGGTAGGTTTTGTGATATGCGACTATAGTACAACGCAGATAAGAAATCAATCCTGAATTCCTAACACATTGCACAAACATGAAGATTCTGAACATTAATAATGTTGACAGCAATTAATTAATTTTGTTTGTTGTGTGTGAAGAAATAGGAATATTTAACAGCATTTTTGCGTCGTCGACATCTTATCTACCAAGTACTGTAGGTTAGGAACGAGTACGATTCTTCCCTATCCTACGGAAACATGAGTGTTCTATTTTAAAATTAGTTACTATTTGTATTTTTTTACGTAATACATAACAGCCCCGAGCACTTATAAACGAATATAGGGCCACAATGCATTAAAGCCTGTAATTACTTGGAGCAACTTCTTGTGCGCCTGTGAACATCACGCCGATCTAAAAATGTCAAAGTGTTGTTATATCTGACTAAAAGCACCTTTGGCACAAAGTGAATATAAACTATGTAAGGGGACGTAAACTCCGATTCATATTCTCAGCTTGTTGTCAATATTGAAAACGAGGTTAGAATTGGTTACCTTGGGATTTCACATTTTTACACATAGAATTGGAGACGAGCTTAAGACCACATACCACATTTAGGCTACTACTAAGTGCCACATAGCAGTGCATTTTTTTATGGCAAACAGAACTTAAGTTTTTAACAATTCTGATTTAAACTTATTTGGGTCGACCTAATTTCGGCTGGCATTTGTTTTCGAAGTGCATGTTTAATTAACAGATACCGCACTTTACTAATGTTAGCACAGAGATAAGCTGCAAACGCAAAGACCAACGTTTTAATTAGCTGTCGAGTGTTTTTATCTTAGTCAATTCTTAAGAATTCAATTATTGTTGAAATAATGTGGAAATGACTGTACACTAAACTCATACACACACAAAGTAAGAATTTCGTGGAACTGTTTTTGTTTAGTATTTGATATAGTGATGAATATTTCATTAAACCACATGCACCAATGTGTGCGTGCGTGTTATGTTTGTTTTAGAGTATGTGTTTGAACGTGCTTGTGTGTGTACAAGTATGTATGTGATGCGTGTTAGTCAAAGAACACGGGAGTGGACATCATAAAGGGAATGGCAATGTCCTCGCGAAAGCCTTCAAGATATCCTAGCTCTGCTTGAGCTCAATCCAGTTTAAGAAGCACGCTGGTACAGTCACAACCCGCGAATGTTACGCCACTTGCCACTCTTCTTAATTTAGCCGTGTAACTACACTCGGGTAATATGTCAAGTCTGCTGTCAACCCAAAATGCATTACACAGTTAAATTAAGAAGAGTGGCAAGTGGCGTAACATTCGCGGGTTGTGACTGTACGTGTGTGTGTGGGCTAGTCGAAGGAAACCGGCGTAGGCGTCATGAAGTCGACGGCGATGTCCTCCATGTTGGGTAGAACAAGAATTTTCTCGAACTCTTTGCTGAGTTTCAGCTCGATCCAGTTGGAGATGTGGGCGAAGCGCAACGTGCGCGCGCCCACCGCTGGGCGCGCCTTCAGCACCAGCTGCGGATTCGTGCGGAAACTGCGCACGAATAATATTATTAACCACTGGGGCCTATTTCATATAAAATAATAGCTTATATTATAAGCGGAACCCTCTTTCCAACCGTATGTATTAAAAAGAGACTTCCACTTGTATTACAAGTTACAAGCTTTTATGAAACGGGCCCCTGGTCTTAGATTCTAACAAACACAAACAAAGTCTAAATTGGATTCAAAATCCACTCAGACCGGAGCAGGGATTGTAACCGGTTACAAATAAACCGGTATTTATTTAGGTTAAACCGGTTAATAATTTAGGTTACGTTCGAACGAAATGATTTGGGAACGTTATTTCGAAGCGCTCCCTAACCGGTTACTCTGTGTTTCGATACGGGATGAATGACCGCTGTCGCGCGTCGAGGCGCTGCTGGTGGCTGCGCTATCAATCTAATACCATAGCAAACCAATCCTGTCTCCTTAAACGAGCGGTCATTCACACCCCACACGGAGGAACCGCTCTCTAACCGGTAAATTGATTTCGTTCCCTGTTTACGCTCCGACATAGAGATACCGGTTAGAGCGGTTCTTGCGAGCGTAACCTTTATTATGGGTTAGGCTCTCAAAGTGCGGCTCTAACCGGTACGGAAAATAAACCGGTTTTCAATCCCTGGACCGGAGGACTTCAGAGATGCAACAGAAAGGGCGATCAGTAGGGTGGTCCAAAAAAAAAGTTTTTTTTTATTTTCCTTCCCCTTGTTATTTTTATTCGATTAGACTTTAAATACGTCTGTGCAAAATTTGAGTGAAATCGGACAATATTTAGGGGTCGCTATGAATTGCAACTTAAATACGCCAAGTATCCACGACAGTAGTTTTTGATAAAAATGACTAGCATAATTTAATTTCACTTTATGTTTATTTCACATAAACCATTTGTTTGTAAGTGCGTACAAAAAATTTTTTTTTTTTTCTTTTTATCAAAAATATCGCCAAATCATTGAAAGTCTAATCGAATAAAAAGACCCTTGTGGAGAAGGAAAATAAAAAAAAAACTGATTTTTGGACCACCCTAGCGATCAGTACTGTGGCATTTATCATAGTGGATAAAGCATCCGTCATTCTCTTACTTACAGAAAGTGACAAATATTTATTAGGGCTTGCTTTACATACTTGCCAGAAAGTGACAAATATTTATTATCCGTTTGGCGCCAGCTGTCATTAACCGCTATGCGCGTAGTGACAGCGGTGACACGATTTTTATTCAACATTGCCGGTCTAGTGTATACCTACATAGAAGTCTTTGTTTAATACCTTCGGAGCTAAGAGCACATATATCGGGAGCTATATTTCTTCACGCACGAGAGAAATGTGAGTAAATTGGGTGACTCACCCGAACCACACGCGGTCGTGCGGCGGCGGCGGCAGGTTCACGGCGAGGCGGCCCTCCAGCCCCTGCACTTCGACCTGGAGTTTTATATCCGTGTTGGAGAGACCTTCCATCGCACGTTTCACGTACTTGAAGTCTGTCACCTAAAAGTACACAGTTGTTGGTAGTCTCGATTGTCAAATACCACACTATTTAAATTTATTGTTTTCATTAATTTAAAAATCGTAGTATCTCAAGACTCTAATGTGGTGCCAACCCTGAGGACTAAGATGGAGTAAGTCTATGGTAGTAATGGCATCGGTTGTCACCACCGGAACACAACAATGCGTACAGTGCAGCTTGGCGGTAGGTTAAAGGATAAGTTGGTGGTAGCGGGCCGGTAAAAAGCCGCACCCTTCACCTTATTCGTGTTAATTTAGAGACCTACATGAAGAAAGAAAACAAGATAAGATAGGGTAAATCGTCAATAACTCGCCTCTTGAGAAAATATCATTTAGTTACTTGTCACCAATGTTCGTAAAGATACTATGATAGTATTCTGGATAATAACTGTGGACCTACTCGTAGGTATTCCAATTTAATCGCACAAATATCAGCATGTCTTTTGCTTTACACATATTATTGCAAAGAGGCCAGTTACTGAGCGTGGCCAATAAAAGAGGATTTACCCTAAATCAAAACGTGTATTATTTTACGAACCTGTTGAAAGTACTTGTTCGTCGATATTTTGTCGAGCATTCGCAGGAATTTGTTTTTCGATGAGCCTGCAGCGTCTTGCGGCACCGTCGTCCTGAAAGAACCGTGTTGAAAAATCGACCGACACTCAGGCCGTCCATTAACTGACTCTGATGCGGCCGTTAGTCACGCGTTTGGGCTGAACGGATATGAATAAAATTTAGCACATACACAGTCCAATCAACGGATTTTTAAATAGCCTCTTTAGGCCCACCATGCAATAAAATTTGGAATATGATCCTATTGTGAATATCATAGAATCAATTTTCTAATTCGATTGTCAGTCATAAAAACAAAGGAACATCCATTTTATGTCCTTTGCAATGGATCTTTATTTCAATGTCTGAATTATGTACAATTTTGTACGAGGATTAGCGTTAAAAATGTCGGGAAAAAACAAATGATTCTTTCGGGAATTTATGACATTTTAGTTTTTTTCCGCTTTTTCGGATTTTTAAAGAAAAAACCAATAAGTAATTACAATTGAACTGAACTGACACCGATGTCAATATGTCAATAATCAATCATTCACCTACCCACCAGTATTAAGAAAAATAACCGATTGAAACCTGTTTAAACCGTTTGAATCGAAAAATTGTTGCGGTAATTTCATGATTTTTTCCGTAAAATTCAGAAATAAACGAGCCGTTTGGAAAGAAATGGGATTTTTTCGGAAATTTTCATCGCTAACGAGCATAGTGGCCGAGGAATAAGCGATAAATGACACAGTCGCCGGCGAAAGCTTTTAATCTATGCGTGTTTGTCTCACATGGACTCGGTGGGCGGCAAGCTCTCGATGCTGTCCACGGGCTGCACCTGCGGGCTCTCATCGTCCTCCGACGACTCCGCGGAGTCCTCCACGTCCGAGTCGAATATCGCCGGCTTCCGCTTCTGTACATGCAAGAACATGGAACATAGTAAAAAAAAATACGTGCAATTTTAATGGCTCTATGCATGAATCGAATTTGTTTTCATACTTCCAAGCAAGGAGGAAAAAGATATCTTGTGCGATAAAATTTTCTGTCGTCTCAAAACTACGAGTTACAGTGAGGCCACACGAGCGTTGCCGGTGCATTGCGCGTCGCAACGCTGTGATTTTAACATAGAGCGACGCACGTATTTCAATGCATGCACATGCACTATTGATATTATATAAGTTACTCACCCTGAGTTGCTTCTCTGATAACAGTTCTCCCGTATAGTAAGAAGAGTTCGTGTCGTTTTCCACCACATGATCTTGATGGGTCATAATTTGATCTTCCAACGTTAGATCTAGAAACATAAATGCATTCTAAATGAAGTTATCGAGATAATGAAGATAGCAGTTTTTTTTTACAGCAATAAATATGAATTTATCGTGTTTAAAGCTGGCCGACCAATTTTTAGTATACCTTACTACTCGGCAGTAAAAAAATCAGACCACCTATTGCAAAATAAAGTACTAGTAAAATAAAGTAAAAATCCATGCAAAAACCATTAATACTATCCATAATATATGTATTTTATTATGCAATCGGCCCCTGATGGTAAGTGGGATCCGAGACCTATAAACATTTAAATTCTCAAGTACAATCTTAAGACCTCAAATGCGTTGCCAACCCCGGGGAGCAAGATGTAATGCCTCTACGCTAGTAATTTAAATTTTGTTATGCGGTGAGTAGTCGGGTAAGATGGTGGTAGCGATCCGAATGGACTCTGCACAAGTGTAATACCATAATTTGGTTAAAGGGAAAATAATATTTTAAGGATTGTAACATGGACTATGTATTGTGTCGCTGTGCCTTTGAAGGGTGTCACCGTATGCCTATTCCTGTTTGTTCCAACTTGAATCGTAATGTGATATGCAGTAAATGATTGAATTGAAGGTGATACAGTAAAACACAACCGATATGGCTTACCGATGTACCTGCGCAGATGTAATTTTTTCGAAGCGCAGGAATCAATCAGCGTAGCGTGGTTGTGTTCTGTGCTATTATTGGTTATTAGCGTCAAACGAGCGTGAGTGAGATGGAAAAAATAGATGCAATTTAATTTGCACCATATAACTATTACGTATAAGTCTGATTGTGGGTTTTAATCGTATTTTCGGAAATGATCGGAATCGTTGTTCGTGTCTGCGCGAACGAAGATTGACGACACGCCATATCGGTTATGTTCCACTGTACTCGTACACACAGCAACACACCTAGCTATACACTTCAGAAATCTGAAATATTGCATGAAAGAGAGTCGCACTAGAATCGAATGTTGTTGACATAATACACATATATATATCTCTTTATTTTTCTCTCTGCTCTGTCTTTAATGGTTAGTTAGGTGCACAGACCACTTACCCTATAGACTCCGCTTCGGAACAGTTTGTCTAGTATCTCATTAAGCCAAAATGGCGGGGCGCGGGGGGCGGAAAGTGCACCGTGATTGGCTAGTTCAAAGTCAACGAATAATCAAGTGTGCGCGTCGTGGTGCGCGCCAATAGAACCATGGCAACCAATTAGTGTTCTGTGAGCATAAGCATGGCTTACGGGGGCGCCTTTGTATGCGGAGTCTATAGGGTAAGTGGTCTGTGGTTAGGTGTGATGTTGTGTGTGGCGGTGGCACCGCTGTCGAGTGTGGTGTGGGAAGGCGCGCTCACTTTTCTCCTTGAGCTTCATGAGGTTGATCTGCGTGAGGATGGTGAGGCTGGCGCCGCCGTCGTAGCGCATGTCGGCGTCGAGCCACACGCCGCGCTCGTCCCACGAGGGCAGCGCCACGCGCTCCACCAGCGGGCACGCGCCCGCCAGCGACAGCTCCGTCACCACCAGCGGCGACATGAACGCCGGCAGCTGCCACCCGACACACGGACGCCGGGTCAATATTTGGCGTTTCAACCGCCGTCATTATTGTTTTCGCATATTATTCAATAACTTAATACCTTTCTTGTTCTTTTAAATGGAATGGATACTACCCCCGGATCCGCTGATTTTGACATCAAAAGTTACAGGTAGCTATCATTATTTTCATCAATATATTAAAGAGAATAATGACGGCGGTTGGAACGCCCGAATATTCACCCAGCCGACAACGTCCCACATCGTTACTTTCCAAAACTAGGCTTCTATCTGATATTCCGAGATCTATCAGTTTCAACTTAATTCTTCACGAAAAGTTTAAAATCGTACAGTTTCAACTTATTTCTTCACGAAAAGTTTAAAATCGTACGTCACGAAATATGAGATACGAGGTTTTTTCAAAGTAATGACGATATGTTCCAGTAACACAGGTGTTCTTGCACCTTTGCGCCGTTTGTGTACGTCATAATTGATATAAGTATTTTGTTTCAGTAGATTCAATTTACGAATGACATATGCATAATTTTAGACATAGCTTTGTTGTTTACATATGAGCATATGGATATTGAACAGTCACCAGGTGAAGATATTGGGATCCCTACTTAGAACTGTGTAATATAGATTGTCTTGTCTTAGCGTACTCATACTTGTCATCCGATGGTCAGTTTGAAGTTTATTGTGTCAAGATTCTAAAGCACTTTTTAAACCTACTATAGGTACTCAAGATGACTTTTCAAATAGTACAAAACTACCCACGATATACTTGTGTTATAGTGAGAACTGTCAAGGGGGTAAGTGCATGTTTAGAATAATGTTTAAATCTACCGAAGAATCTACCACAAGTCTAAACAAGTTCTAAAGGCAAACTTTCTACTTTTAACTTCTCCATCCATAATCATTCGTTGCCCCGACTGTTCCTTAAAGGTTGGTCATTTCCAACTCTTCTAATATTAAATGATTTTCTTTCTTAGCTACCAGTCAACTAAGAATAGTTGCATATAACATTCACAACTTCATTTGTCAGTCCACAACTCGTTGCTTAAATACTAAAGGGCCACAAATCAAAATGTGTTTGAATTGCATTTAAATTCCGAATGCTATATACTTTAAGTTTCAAATCAAACGATGTCTGTTTTTGTTTTGTGGCGCTTTTGTATTTAAGCAGCGAACTGTCATATTTTACACCAAAAGAAGTCACTTTTGCCCTAAAAACTACCCAAACTAAACCATTATAAACCCATATAAAACACCCTACTAACTTTCAACGTATTAAGTTTCCCCTGTATCTTCTTCTGCACGCGCAGGTTCATGGCGGGGTCCTTCATGAAGTCGAAGAGCACGCGCGCCAGCACCGTGTTCAGCCACGTCACCTCCGCGGGCAGCACGCGGCACTCGCACGTCAACGCCGCGGGTTTGGTCTACGGAATAAGGTTACAGCTACAGCTAAATCGACAAAGTTCATCTACATATGGTCACATGGTTAGGGACGCTTCCATTTTTTACCGTACAATTGCGTACACATATGACTTTTCAAATTTGACAGCCAAACAAAAAGTTCTAATGCAATTGTATTTTTAGTTACACCTATCGTTAAGTAATAAACAAATGTTTAAATGTAAGTTCAATTTATTATTTTAATTTATTTGTAAGTTGAACACGAATCTTTCATTTTATAGGGATTTGAATCCCTTTTTAAATCCCTATTAAATATAAGCTCCGTTTTTAACTGTTGTTGACTGTAAATCAGTTTAAACCTTAGTTGATGAGCTAAAGTAAATTGTAATTGGTAATAAAATAGGTCAAGAACTTTTTATTTGGTGGCCAAAATTTAATGGTCATATTTGTATGGGAAAAACGGAAGCGTCCCTACCTACGTTGCCACCACTCTACATACGCTCACCGGTAAAAATACCCGCCCACCCGTCTTTTATTCATACAATTGTAAACAAGTATAACTTCCTAAATGAGAGCAAATCTTGTCGTGGAGACTATCTATCTACTTTCTAATTTGTCAAGGTGACACAAGGAACGTTTATGTCAGTATATTTTAGTTTTTATCTGTTGGTTAATTATTTTTAATTTTAGTAAAACAACAAGCAAGATAATTATAATGCCTAGATTTACTTTACTCTACTGACAGTTGAAAAATTACTCATTAATTTTAATCGATAAATTAGTAGGCGACGTAGTAGCTACGTTGGTAATTGGTATACGTACTTTTAGACTAAGGCCAAACTCAAACCCAATTAAGATTTAAAAAAAAACAACTAAGTAGTGAAGTATTCTATTTTGATTCAGATCTAATAACTCTACATGTCCCTTTACCACCAACCATTTACCATTACTTTACTAATTTGTATGATACAGAAAACATAACTCGATCTTTCTCTTACTCCCATCTTACGTTGTGAATTAGATAAGACTAACCCCCTTACTAATAAACGTTGAGTAACGGTGGTATAGCTATACAATGTTTTGTTCTGATCTGTCATTATGACATTTGAATTTGACAGTTAAGGACAAAACCACCCTTACTCAACGTTTATTAGTAAGGGGGATACTGTGTGAAGATACCAATCGTGCATATAGGAAATCTGTTGCAAAAATACGACCAAACCACTAGAATAATAATAATAAATAATAAATAGTTGCGAACAAACTTCGCTCTTTCGTTTCTTCTTGCTTTTACTTCGGTCCCGCGGCGTCGGTTCTATCTCGCACATGACACTCGCCTCCGCTGTTAGCTTGAAATTCGTTTCATGTGTCTGTCGCAAAAGTAAGTATTAACCGCCGCACTCAGATACATTTAAAAGACAATTACCATGTTCCTATTACAAACTTGTGTCGTTAAGGAACAACTTAATCGTCATTAACTGACTGAATGAAGCCGTGAGAGAAGCTAAAATAAAATCTAACGAGAAAATATAAGATGCAAACTTACCTGCATGATTTTTATTAAATATGGCCAGAACGTTTTCTCGTAATAATCCAAATTTGGAAGGGTGGCGCTGGAGAGAGGCGAGAAAATTATCGATGGCTCAGAGGCATTTGATTTGGTCTGAAAGCAAAAATAACACATTAAAAAAGCCATTATAGGTAGCATTACAACTCAACTATATACGAGCTGGAATACTGTACACAGTGAAACAATTATTAGCTAGGTACTGTTTCAATGCTTTAACACATAACATAACTTGCCTTAAATTGCAAAACTTAACTTGTCAACTTAGACATAACCATAACAAGATCAATCAGTCAATATTGCAACAAACCCCCTTCTCACAATTCATGATCTGACAATCAATTAGAGAAGTCATCTTTGATATTTTTAACCCATTCTTGAAATAACGCCTCGGCATTTTTTTCTTATATTATATTTACTTATGAGAAAAGGACGCTAAAATCAACATTTTACTGACCGATTTGCTGAAAGCAACTGAGTCCTTCTCTGAGACCTTGAACACTGGCGACTCTCCCCCATCTTTGGGCTCGGGCGCGATGTCGCTGGCGCTCCGGTCTTCTGCCAGCGACGACTCTGTTGACCCCTGGCTCGCCTCGTAGACTGCCGCGTTGATACGGCGGAACCTGTTATTTACATTAAAAACATTTAAGTAATTAACATTATCATTTTTTAAGTAGCCTAATCGCAATAAAACCCTGCTCATACCAAGGAACAGTAATTTTTACAATAAGATGACGTGATCTACACGATCGTGTGAGAGAACTAAATTAATCGAATTGACCTGTACTATAGGTGGCTGCAATATTAAAGGTCAATTCGGTCAATTTTCTTGACAGGTAGGGACTTCCTATATCGACAAACTGAATCATCGATAGTAGTTCTATATACTAGTAATCACTCAAAGGTTTGCTTGTAAAAATATGTTTCCATTAAAAGTGTAAAAATCAAATTAAATAATAACTAACTCTCTTCTTCTTCTTTTTTAAAAACGATTTTAAAATTTTACTTGTTAAAATTTTGTTCTTCGTGAATTATTACACAGCAGTCACGGAAAATCTATTACTCTTACCACTCATGCTTGTCGCGGCCGGTTCGTCCAAATATATAGAGATGAGAATGAGAGTCTTTGGAATTCCTAAAATGTACGCTCCACTCCCCTTCCGCGCCTTCGACGCTCGAACCTCGTTCCTAAAACAAAAAAAATAAAACATTATTATTTTTATTATTATTTTAAAAGTAACTTAAAGTAGTTTTACACTAACCTACCAAGCAATCTTCCATATCGTCTGAACCTATAACAGCGCGGGCGATAACTTACGAAAGGCCACTTAATTATGCTAAAGTCGGTAATGGTATGCCCAAGTGTTTGTTCTTTAGATAAATTAAACTGAATCATCTTCCGTTGAAGATGTTAAACGTAAAAACCTGATTAAAAACAAAAACTTCGGAAGTTTTATTTTTCAAACATGATATATTTTCTCCTCTATATTTATACTTAGATACTTTTTGATTTAATAATTCAGTATCTACTTATAAGTACTTATTACTTCTTGATCCTGGGAAACCAATGTATTATTCAATTTTGTGGTTTTATCATGAACTTGAAGGCGCGCGGAACTATCTCCTCTCCCGTCCTTCGCGTAGAAGCACATAAAGCCATCCCTGTTTTTTGTGTTGGCGTGGCAGCAAAACATATCTCTTAAGCAGGCAATGGTAAAATACAGTGCGTATTACTAATAAACGACATGGCTCAAAATCAATCATACTTCTAATTACCATGTCATCCAATAAAATTGATAAAGAATGGTTAAAAACTTGATATGGTACCAAATGCTGAACCATAGAGAAAATGCCTGTTCAGAGTATTAGCATAAAAATTGTTGGTCCATCCCCTACAATTTATAAGGAATGCAACGGGCGGTTAAAACGCTCAGAGAATGACAGACTTATATGTTTGACACTTAGTTTGAACGCTTAATCACTACATAGTATAAAACAAAGTCGCTTCCCGCTGTCTGTCCCTATGTATGCTTAGATCTTTAAAACTACGCAATGGATTTTGATGCGGTTTCTTTTAGTAGATAGAGTGATTCAAGAGGAAGGTTTTTATGTATAATAAATTTTGTTTTATGGACGTGTGTTATAGAAAACTCAAATAAACCGAAGCGAAGCGAGGGCGGGTCGCTAGTAAAATTATAATAGTAAAGGGTATAACCGTGTTTGTATGGGGGATCGGCCCCAGACGCCAAATTGATTGTCGTTTTGCTGATTTATTTCCCCAAGCATAAGATGCTATTCCACCAAATATTGAGCCTAAAATGTCACAGGTTTTGGAGAAAATAAAAAAAAATGAAAATCGGTTTTTATTTATTTTTGTCTAAACTACTGAACCGATTTTTTTGTTACTTAAGTATATTATGCTAGTAATTTAGATGTATTATTTAAAAAAAAATTAAGTTCCAAATGCATTTGTAAATAGTAAAATTTTTACTTTTAAGTTTTGTTTATTTATTTTTTTATTGTTTCGAGGTAGGGACACCCACCAATTTTGGATATTTTATGTAAAAACTAATATTCTATAACATATATTTTTTTTGAAAACATTCACATGGCTCAACAGGGTAAGAATACCATGTGCATGTAAATTGATACGACAACCGAGAATTCCATATCGACCGCCGCTGTGTAGGTAAGTACGAATTTGAATTTAGAACGTGACCAATTGTTAAATAGGATGGATTACGTTATTATTGGTAATGGTTCCCGCCCTTTTTTTAAAATTTTGTGGTACTCTACAACCAAGCTGCATACAGCCTTATACTGCCAATAATAACGTAATCTATTTTTCATCACACTAGCTCGTAAATAGTGTCCTAACATGCTAGAAAAATCGACCGTAAATCCAAAATAATACCCGCGGGCCTATTTTTTACCATTACGCTTCTAACGTGCGTAATAGCTTTTTTTTTAATATTATACGTGGACTCAAACTATCACAATACGTCAGGACCCCAATTTTTATGCCATTCGATATGAAGTTTCATTCGAGATGAAATGTCAGTTGAATACTATTTCCTAAAAATCTCGCATAATAAACTATTGATCTCATATGTCACTAGAATCGGACTCCGAACACATTGACATTATCTGTGGTAAGTCACAGACAATGATGTAGTATGCCGCTAATAAGTTAAAAATATGATCTTTTGTCTGATTTTATTTCATTTCCTCGCAATTGTGATGAAAAACATTGTATGTTACACGGGTGGTAAAGGAAATACAAAGCTCGATTCATTAAAGCCCTCAGCCTTCGGCTTCGGGCTTCTAACAGACTCTCGTTTGTAATTCTTTCTTTACCACCCTTAATACACAATGTACTATTTCCTACTCCTGTACTTTTATCTGTCATTTATATAGTCACGAGCACTAATATAAAAACATACATAATATGTCCGCAGAATAATCCAGAGAAAAGTCTATCTTGTCTATGCCCCAAAACAGCACTTGTGCGTTTTTGAGATAAAACGATACGGCCAGCTGCCAAAGCTTAGCGTTGCACAATCGATTTAATCATATTTTAACGATTGTGAAATAGGGACTATAAATCACCTAATGTTTTGAGAAATGATTTCAGTTACCTGATTGGTCGATTTTAAAATAGCTGTATTCTGGTTGGTCGATACGAAATACAAAGTTTTTTTAAAAGATTTAAATTAGTTAAAGAGAAACACGTACCTAAAAGAACCTATCGTTCCGTTTGACAGTCGATGTGTATTGTGATTGGTGGATTTAATTTGGTGAAGTATTCTGATTGGTCAAATTAAAATGTTTTGGAATTGTAAATAATTCTATTTTCCATTCCGTCAATTTAAAAACAAAGTAAACCATAGACAGATATTTTGTCATTTTCTTGTTTCCCGCTCGTTTGTTGTTCTTTACTTCGTTCGTTCGTTTGTAAGTTTTTTCGCTTAGTTTTGCATTTCATTTGAAACCTAGTCGTAGAAAAAGTATTGTATGCAACGGTGTATAACTAAGTCAAAAAACACTCGTGGCGCTTACCTTTACGATATTCGCCTTCGGCTCACATCGTAACACACGCCACTCATATTTTTTGACCTCTCTTATACAACTATTGCATAAACTACTATACTTAACAATTGGTCACGTTCTAAATTCAAATTCGTACTTACCTACACAGCGGCGGTCGATATGGAATTCTCGGTTGTCGTATCAATTTACATGCACATGGTATTCTTACCCTGTTGAGCCAAGTGAATGTTTTCAAAAAAAATATATGTTATAGAATATTAGTTTTTACATAAAATATCCAAAATTGGTGGGTGTCCCTACCTCGAAACAATAAAAAAATAAATAAACAAAACTTAAAAGTAAAAATTTTACTATTTACAAATGCATTTGGAACTTCATTTTTTTTTTTTAAATACATCTAAATTACTAGCATAATATACTTAAGTCACAAAAAAATCGGTTCAGTAGTTTAGACAAAAATAAATAAAAACCGATTTTCATTTTTTTTTATTTTCTCCAAAACCTGTGACATTTTAGGCTCAATATTTGGTGGAATAGCATCTTATGCTTGGGGAAATAAATCAGCAAAACGACAATCAATTTGGCGTCTGGGGCCGATCCCCCATACAAACACGGTTATACCCTTTGTTCCTTTAATATCCATTGTTCTGCAGTACTCACCGCTTCCTCGAGCAGTTCCTTAAGCTTAAACATCTCGTTGTCGTCGAGCTCGTCGTCGTCCTCCTTGGCGCTGGCGTTGGAGTTGCGCGCGCGCTCCTCGGCCTCCTGCTCCTGGCTCTCCGGTTCGGTGCCGGTCGACACACTGTCAGTCTTCTTATCTGCAACCCGTCAGGATTGTTTAAAATCCCATGTTCTTTAACCGTTTGATCTCCGCGGTTGAGTGAAATGTTACGTACGAGTTTGTCTACGTAAAATGTGTTTTAGAGCAATCGACAGGCTAGGACGCATAGTTTCCGTTCCCAGAATGTCGCTTTCTCAAAATATCACTTTTGAAAATTGTCTCTTTACAAAAATTACGCCCCATTCGCAAAACGTCTCCTTCGCAAAAACATCCAGTTCGCATAAGGTATCTTTCGGAAAACGCCCCCTTTAAAAACGTAGGCTACCTTTCACAATTAAGTTTTGTGTGTAGCTCTCTAATACTTCTGGCTAGGGCATGTCGCAGATACGACGATTTACAAAAGGGACATTTTGCAGAAGGGACTTTCTACGAAATTATCTTTTACATAAAGCTCATTTTGCGAAAGGAATAGGACGTTTTGCCAATTTGACATTTTGCATAAAGGAGGTTTTGCAAAAGCAGGGATTGTAACCGGTTACAAATAAACCGGTATTTATTTAGGTTAAACCGGTTAATAATTTAGGTTACGTTCGAACGAAATGATTTGGGAACGTTATTTCGAAGCGCTCCCTAACCGGTTACTTTGTGTTTCGATACGGGATGAATGACCGCTGTCGCGCGTCGAGGCGCTGCTGGTGGCTGCGCTATCAATCTAATACCATAGCAAACAAATCCTGTCTCCTTAAACGAGCGGTCATTCACCCCCCACACGGAGGAACCGCTCTCTAACCGGTAAATTGATTTCGTTCCCTGTTTACGCTCCGACATAGAGATACCGGTTAGAGCGGTTCTTGCGAGCGTAACCTTTATTATGGGTTAGGCTCTCAAAGTGCGGCTCTAACCGGTACGGAAAATAAACCGGTTTTTAATCCCTGTGCAAAAGGATCATTTTGCGAATAGGCCGAAATTTTGGGAAGCGACATTGTAGGAACAGGACTTTATGCGTCCTAACCAACTGACAGTGGGTCGTCCGCCTGACGACAATCCGCATTCGTAAATTTTTGGCAGCGGCGGTTAAATGGTTAAAGTAGGACTGTTTCGGATTAGATGCTGCTAAATTAAATTTAACAGGGACTGAGGTTATTAACTCTTTGCATAGCACGATAAAGTCAAACAAGAAGTACCTATTAAAATAAGCGGTGTTATGTCTAACGAGTAACACAAGATTTTTTAGAAATTACTATTGTGATATTAAACCTTTCAGTGCTCTGCTTAGTTGCTATCACCGTTCTCAATCTGCAGTCTTCTAGTCTTCATTCTATATATATGTTCTACGTGGTTATAATCACCAATATTATGAATCTAACGGGATATCGATGAATGTAACACATACCTCTATGCATTTTTCTGACGATACGATGCCGCAACCCCTCTTTCCCTGGCTCAACTGGCTCGGAATGTGAAATACTGAACAAAAAAACAACATTTAGTACCTTACCTTCGAATTTGAGTCACAGAAAAAAAATCAGTACCATTGTAGTTTGGCCACTAACATTAATTTATTTGAAAAAAAATACTAAACTACCCATCGTGTGCCAGTGATACACCTGGAAGCCTGGACGATCTACCGCGTCGGTCGCCTTATGTCATTCCATACATATTGTCAGTGTTCGAAAATCAGACATGGCGATATATGAGAGCATTTATAGAGAAGCGTTACACTTCTTCATAAACGCTCTCATATACATTATGGTGTTTCACATTTCTATAGAAAAAACTCTTTCTATTGCAAAAAAATAAAATGTCTAGTTTCAAGGTGAATGGATAATATTTAGAGGTTGCACAATTTGACAATTGCACAATTTGTTTATTATTTTTCCAAAAACAAAAAATCATAACTAACTTACTTGTCAACTAATGTCAAACACTAATGACCATCATCAACATTTTTCCGACTGTTGCGGCTTTGGAGAATTGCATAATCATGCAAATTGATTCAAAAAGTTGTCAAAATAACCCCTAAATACCAACTAGTTATTTTATACTGGTATTTTAGATAAGTAGGACCAAATTTTTTGTTGATAACGAAAAATTCCAATGTGTCAAAAATTAAACACCAGAAGCCTCGCGCATCGCATCACCACCGGTCCCTGAGCGAGGCCTTCGTTTTATGCATATTGTTTAAGTCCCCTAGCGTGTTACAGTAACAAACAAATAATATCCCAATAGGGAATATGCATGGATTTTTTAAATCGCATTTCTTAACAAAATGTAAAAATACCATAAAAGAGATCACCAATAGTGAAATTAAAATGGCCTAGAAATACAGATGGTACTATCAGCCCAATGGAACCCTGACCCACCATAGAACGGTGTCACAGTGACATTATAAAACAATTTGTTTGACACTTCTTATGACTTGAATCATAACGTCTCTGTGACACAGTTCTATGGTGGGTCAAGGTTCCAATGGTCTGATAGTAGTGACGTCATGTAACAGGTCTGTCATACGAAAATAAACTCTATGTTAAATTCTGTTTAGCTAGAACAAATATTTATTGGCTTATGTCTTGGTTATTTTTATAGCCATTCAATAAATGCTTTTTCTCAACTGTTTGTTAAATTAATCAACTTTTATTGAAGCGGTGAAAAAAGTCATGAATATGTGGCCTATAACAGCGATGTGTTAGCGACCTTATAGATAGAAGTTCCCTTGCGCATGTGAACGGTCTTAATTACCTCTTCTCCCTCCTCCTCCAGACAAATTTCTTCTTCTTTTCTGGGCTAACGCTGGTCTCCGTGCTCTCCGACTCTTGCTGCGACTCCTTCTTCTTGCCCTCTGTTTCGCCAGCTCTGGGTTCGACTAAGGGCGCATTCTCTTTCTCTAACACTTGAATCTTCTCTCTTTCATTAAGAATAATGCATATTGGGTATTTTTTGCTCCACTGCCTAAAAAAATGATTTTACTGAATAAATGTTTTTTAACTTTTATCTTACCTTTATTCCTATTTGAAATATGCCGCACGTTAAATTCAAGTGACACTATGTTACAAAGGAAAATTAACAAAAGTTAATTGTTATTGACCGCAATAATGTTACTATTCAAATAGTTTCACTGTTGGATTAAACGTGCGCGTATAACGCGTTGGTGCGGTGGTACGGTTTTTAAGGTAAACAAATTTTGGTTAATGTAATTAACTTTTGACGACACAATAAGATGTGATTACGACGAGTAAAGGCGAATATTATGTTCCTAAGACAATAACGTTTTTTACGTATTAAAGTATTAAATTAATTTGTCTCTATAAGTACGTTTATCAATCTCTCGATGGAAGCAAATAGCTAAGTTTGGAACAAAGCCAAGCACTATAACATTGTCTCATGCATGACATTTGCATATTTTTTACTTATTTATAGTACCTTTTCTTTACAAGTCCTTTTGGCAGCAATATAACACGCGCTCCACTTAAATTGTATAGTCTATGTTGATAGAACTCTATATTTTCTATTTTCTCGTCCCATAGCGCTCTTTTCGCTATTTTTGTACCGGTGTATGATATCCTTAAATTACAACCTGAAATATGAATATATACTGTAGAATTTTAAATTTGCCGAAGCCGTTTTACATACAGTTAACCTAGTATCAGATACGCATATTACACAATATCTAACCTATCTGAATTCATACAAAAAATAATGTCTTCACTAGAATATTAAACAAATGTCATTAAAAAAAAACAGTGTTGTGTAATTATAGTTAATAGAAAACCTAACCTTAACGCTTTTAACATAATGTTAATTAAGTAATAAAAAGTCTTTACTCGCACCCTGACAGCTTCGCCAATTTCAACTTTGCGGTTTAACACTAAAATCTATTTTCCTATGTTAAAACGGATAAGAAAAAGCTTGTAAAAAAAGAAATATACCTTGTAACATAGTAATTACCTTCTAGTTTCATGTAAGCGGTCGTGGTTTTGTTGATGTGATAAGTAACAGGATCGTATTCAGGGAACCTGTGATGGTTCACCCAGCCCTGAAACCACCTTTACATTACTACCCAAACGGCAATACTTCAGCACCGTCATAAAATTACTGTTATGTTAAAGCATATAATATAAAACAATATGCGGTACTTCTTCAAATTTTAAAAACCGTAGACAATTATAGAATTAAAAAAAATGTAGGTACTGATAGTATTTAGTGCCTTATAAAATATACACAAAATAAAAAAATGCATTTATTTATAGCACATGCACATCTATGAAGACGTTGTATCTACGGTGGATAACTGTAAATGTTGAACCAATATAGAATTGTCTTATTTATTTATTATGGCAGTTCAAGGCGGTCAAGTGAGAGTATAATCAGGAAAGAAAATAAAATCAAATGTACAAGTCGGTCACGTTTTAACCTAATTTCGCTCCCGTGACTTGTCGCTGTCATCTTGACTGACTTCTATATTGGCTCAATAATTAACCCCTTGTATGCTTAGGCACGGATCCGTGCTCAAAATTTGGGTATCTTTTTGTATTTTTTTTAAGTTTAATTTTATGGACTGTATCGTAATCAGAAGAGACTAGAACTTGGTACTTTTTTGACCTCCCGCATACGAGGGGTTAAAGTTTTTGACTGTAATAAATATCCGCACAAAGGTGCACAAATATGTATACATAGACCTTACTACCATAGTAATAAGATCCGTGTACTTATTTTTGAGACTGAGGTGTATTTTTAAATAAAAATCACGAAATTGGGCCCTAGAAAAGATGTTTAACGTGAAGTAATCAATTTTCAAAACATGCCGAATATATGTAATTTTCAAATGAGCTCGTCGCGACCTTCGGCAGGTTCCGTTAAACCATTACATATTCGATAACGATAACGTTCGCCGAATGCATCTTATCTAGGGCCGCTTATCCGTTAAAGCGATCCTTAGTTATAGGATACTTACCTCGTATTTTTTTATAGGCTTGTGCTCTTTCACCACAGGAATAGTGTAAGTGGACGGCATGGCACTACTGCGTTTAAGTTGAAAAAAGCTGCTCTGAGGCTCTCTCTCACTACTAAAGTAATTGTCCAAGAACCACTGCTTGAAATTGCTCGAAAAACAAAAAACCCAGAGACCCAAGAGGAAACCGTTCCAAATATTACTATTAGGAAACAATAGATAATTGACAACCACTAGAAAGGTAAAAATGTACATTGAATAGTTTAAGAAATAGTGTTTCGTTATTGCCGCGTCCACTTGATGGATGCTGTGTTTGCTCGGTGGTGTGCCGAAGTTCGTGGGCGTCAATGGTCTAATGGGAGCCCTCCTGAAGGGCAGGGCACTAGTTATGTCGTCCGGGCCGTCTTTGGAGATGTAATTTATATCGTTGATGTCTACATTGTTGTCTTCGAAAGCTTCTACCCCTGACTCTACCTCCATCATGCTGTCATCTAGCAAGTCCCCCGCAACGTCTCCCGATTCACTATTAGCTGAAAATTAATGGATATTAAGTGCAGCACAGGAACTGTGTATTTTTCTATCGAAAATGGGATTTTTAGATTTTGGTTTAAGACACGCTTTTTCAAGTTGAAAAGATAATAATAATCCTAATATAACGCACATTTGCATTACAGCAGCGACCGAAATCAATGGTAATTTTGTTTCGGTAAGAAACTAACCCGTCGTGTGCTTAACGTAAATAAACTCAATTCAATGTAATTTCAATATAAAATGTCCGCACATATTCCCGGTTTCTAATAAACGTAATAAATACTTTTTCTTCGTTAAAGTTCTTTAGTACAATACGATGATTACATACATACATACATACATACAATACCCTTTCGTTCATAAGAAAAACAACTGACTTACCTAAATTCTTATGTGTATCATCACTAGATTCTGAATTGTTCTTTTCTAAAGGAAGACTTGACTCTCTATCGAAGGGTTTGGCCGTGATTGCCTGCGTCATCTCCGACAGGTTCTGCATACTACTGTCGAGGGATGACACCTGTCAACAAAATATGGGAAAGGATTATTCACTACACCTGTACCCTCTTATTCATAAACCCGCTATAGCTAATGTGTGTTTGAAATGTGCTCTGCGACTTATGACATTTGAAATGGACAGAAAGGGAGAAAAATACTTTAACTAAAATAGGTCTGTTGTGCGTTTATGAATAAGGGGATTAGTGTAACAAGTCTGTCAGCATTCGGACTGAGGAGACTTTATTAAAGCATTTATAGCCTGTGACAATCCTTGGGTAAATACCAATTTTACAATACCCCACACTTTTAAATCCGTCGAAGCGTTATTGCCTTCAGTAGGTCACAAACAAAGAGGAATACGTAACATTACCCTCCTTTTTGCGTAATCGCGTAAAAAGCAAGCTTTTATTTAACCCGGTTGCCTTTGTATAATCCGGACATCTAAAATCGGTCCACTGCAGCATCAGGCCTGAGAAGTTGGTACTTTAAAAAGTAATGCAAAATTCTTGTTTGTTCCATATTCTCCTACACCAAATACTTATAGTTCGTTCGTTCGAATGTGACCCTGTGAAGTCGCCGATACCTACCTACAATTGTGCACGCCACGTTCTGTGGCGGCACATCAAAACATGCAAACTATTTGAAAGAATGAACTATACAAATTAACAAGCCCTTATATACCATATTAAAAAACCCGGCCAAGAGCATGTTGGGCCATACTGGTTCACTTGTAAAGCCTCTTTAGCTGTGATAGTTTTTCTTTTAACTTCGTTATACATAGTACTACCGTGTTTTTTTTTTTTTTTGATATGTATAAAACTTTGTAGAACTAAGAGTCGTTGACCTGCGCACAGTCGGACAGACGGACATGGCGAAACTTTAAGGGTTCCTTGTTTACTACGGAAACCTAAAAAGGAAACCTAGAAACGCGTTTTAGGGTCTTCCCAGACCTATCGACGCGGAATCGGCTTGAGCCGGTAAGAAAAAGTTTTATGTCCGTGCAGTAAGAGTGAAAAAGGTATCGCTCGGCTCGGCTCGGCACGGCTCGGCGTTACGAACGGAACGACGTCGTTTTCGATCTTATTGCGTGGACATAAAACTTATTCTTCCCGGCTCAAGCCGATTCCGCGTCAATAGGTCTGGGGAGACCCTTAGTAGGTATATGAACGCACCGCACCGCCGCTGCCTACGCTCTCAGTGTGTTTACTCTCAGGCTTTACGTGCCGCGGACGCTCAACTGTCAATAGGTTAAGCCTTATTTATACATTTTGTGGTGGAATATGACGTCCTGCCCCCTATTTAACCACCGTGACCATGACAGCTGACAGTTCAGTGTACATGGCGCAGCTTATATGATACCCAGTGACGCATCAGCGTGTTGACTTTGCAATGTATACCGAATTGTCACCTGTCACCTGTCCTTGTCACGATGGTGAAATAGGGGGCTGGTGTCTGAGTCACGTAAAACAGCCGTCGGTTGTGGCGTTCAAAAGGGCAAAAAGTATGTTATTAACTATTAGGTCCAGAAAGAAGGTACAAAAGTTATCTTCTTAGTTTCTTGTAACCATTTATTTAACTTTAAATTATTATGGGTAGAGTAGCTAGCAGTTTAATTCTGAACATAACATGCATTGTAAGATTGAGAGCTGATGATACATATCTGTTTTTACCAATAAATATCAGAATATCAATTTGAATTAAGTCAGTAAATTATACGTATAGTCAACTACAAACTCCACTTTTACTTCTTTTTAGGTAAAATTGTACCTCATGTTCCAATTCAATATTATGCCATTGAATTGAAATCAACCTTCCGCTAAATAATCACCAAAACTCGACATTTCCTCCTAACTATTGATAGCAATATACCTATTGATTAATTAGTAGGATAATGGAATAAAAACACCAGGATCTATACCAAAGTATAATAGTTAAAATACAACTATTATTATTATCATAATAATTATTTCCATAGTGAAATAATATTGAACTAGCCGCATGGAGGTTATTTAGTGATATTCTTTCGGGATTTCCTCAGGATAACAATGTCCCAAGTCTTTTCCCGGGGTTCCAGCTACCCAACCCCGTACCGTGGTTTAGCTTTGAATGCTCAACACACAAATAAACACAATTACTTTCGCATTTTTAAATTAGTATATGCATTGTTTTAATAGAACGTCTATAATAAATAACCATTATGCAATTTTGATCTTAATACATACTCTTCTCATAGAGCTAAAAATCATTCGATTAGCTAAAAACATCAGGCCTAGGCTTTAAGAGACAAACAAATAGACACTTTAACAGATACAGTCATAATCTTATCAAAAACACCCCTTTTCCTATAAGGTAATGATAAAAGTGAAAAGCCCACCAAAAGATTTGTAAGGCTACAAACGCAAAACGTGTTTGTTTCTCTTCACTACTCGACAGGCGACTTGCTAGTCTCCAGGCTCTAAGCAGGCCGCCTGTCTGTGCGTTTGTAGCCTTAGTCTTAGTGCAGCTTACTGGATGTCAAAGACGTAGAAAGCTTAGAAATCATGTAACTTCTGTCATTCGGCTAAATAGCTACCATCTGCATTGTAAATTGGAACGGCACTATTGATATTTTTTGCAAAATAAATATTTTTAATTTCTCATATGTTTATACTCATCCAATACAAGTTTTTGAGCACCTTTTTGTATCTTAACATACTCATTATCCTTAGAGACTAGAATTTGTTTATTTTTTCACTCTTATTCGATTCTTACCTGGTTGTCAGTGTCCCCAACACTCTGTTGATCACAATCTTTGACAGCGGGGTTTTCCTCCGAATCAGACATGGAGTTATCTCTTACCACAGATTTTTCCTTTGATTCTACAATAAAAGAACACATTTTAAACCATAGGTTAGCTGTAAAGGTAAATAATTAAATTAATTACTTTCCAAAAATGTGTGAATAAATGAAATAATTTTAATATCAAAAAAAAGCAGGGACATTAGCAACTAGGCTATAGTTGGCATTTAAACAGTTTGTAAGTTACATATTGTGATCATTAAGCAACAAAATATATGAATATTAAACATGAATAAAACGCATGTTGGGAAATTCCAGTCATAGACTCACTAATTACATCACTGTAACAATCATTACTCAGACCACTAGTAATAGCATCTTCAACCAGCTTAGGACTAGTTGCAAAAAACCCTTCCAATACAGTTCCCAGGAACCCTTATCATACATGCTGAAAGTCAATAAGTGTTTATGATAAGGTTTTTAACTAAAGTAGCTCCTGCCCTTGCTTCACTCCAGTTTGAACAAAATAAAAAATAGCTTGTGTTCATCTTTACGACATTAATTATGTCATTTCAAATAGTGAAAGGTTGTTTAAAATATGTGCAGTGGTTCTGGAGATTACCCTCCGTATATAAACAAACTTACAAAATCCACTCTCTCTTTTTATAATATTATTAGTATTAAAAAAATATTTACAAGTTGTAGTTTTTTATCTTTCTCACAATTATAAATAACCAGTAGAATTTTATAATCTTTACACTAAATGGTCATGATACATGGACAGGTAGACAATCAGACTTCAGACATGAGAAATTAGAAAGAATTTTTGGTGATTTCACTACTGTAAATATATTTGTTACAATTAATCACACATACCATCAGCAGAACGGGTTTTGATGTCATCAACAGCTTGAACAATCTTGAATTTAATATCATGAAAGAGCTTCCATGTTTCATTACTGCCTTCCTTAATGTCTATAGATCCTTCTGAAGTAGTATTCCTTTTCCCCAGGCGATTTAAATACTCCTTCATAGGAGAGGCTGTTAGATCCTTAGGGGGCATTGGTGGTTTTACCTCTTCTGCTGGTTTGACCTCATTTTTCAATTCATCAATTTTATCAGGGTTTTTTTCTGGTCGCATAGACTTGAAATATTTATCTAAAATTGAGGAACTTTTGTCCATTCTCTTGGGGCTGGCATTTTCACCTTGGGTGGTGATTGGGGGCTCACACAGTGGAGGGGGAGGGTCATCATCACACATGTGATACAGCTCTTCTAGTTCCTCATTGGAGGCATTGTATCTAAATGACATTGAGGAGTTTGGGGATTTCCCTAAAATAATTCAAAATTTGTATTTAGATATCCAATGAAATTGAAAAAAAAAACTTGAAAAACATAATATTACGAATCTAGGTAGGAAATCGTTAGAACGTATTTTAAGAACGTAACAAAGAAACTCTAACAGTTTGTTATCCCTTTTGTTGTCAAAGAAACAAAAAAAGGTAATTGTTTACTGATACGCACCGGTAATTATTAAAACGCAAGTGTAATAGGGCAAACCTTTTTTTATATTTTTTTAAAGATCTACGTACAACACAAGTATAATGTATGGGTAGGATAATTTTTCGTAAATTAGATGGAACATACCTGAACCGGACACCTCCATATTTAACAAGAATAGAACACTACACACACGACTTACACGCAAAAATATTCATTTTTACTATCTACAAAACTAGTCTTATACATCTTATAAAATGCCAAATTAACATAATATCCTTATTGGCTTATTGCATTTTTATCAATCGCTCCACCAAAATCGTATTTATCAGTTCGTGACGTGACGCAGAAGGTGACAAACGATGACAATGACAACGAAACGTCAAAAGTTCTGCGAGTTTGTAAGGGTTTTCTATGAGTTTTCGTAATTGAAATAAAGCAAAGACTAGAGTATCATAGACGTATTTGAAGTTCCGAACAAAGAATCGAATAGAATGGGTAGGTAGGTCTATTTCTAGTAGTCCCACTGACGGACCGATCTCAGCAAGAGCAGGGGTCAAGTAGGACCGGTTTATCGTAGACGTCGTAGAGTAGACTTTGTTCAAATCCAACTCGCCCACAGATTATACGATATGTCTAATGTGTAAACTATGAACTCGCCTTTGTTCCGTAATGCTGCGTACAGAGAGAGTGCGTCAACGAACACGTTCGTTCGTTCGAGTCATGTTCGGGAATAATATTTTGACGTGAGACAGAAAATGGAGTGCTACATAAAAATATATTTTATACTCAAGCTGGATTGATTACTTCTTCTTCTTCTTTTTGTTCAGCCTATAGCCACCCAATGCTGAGTGTAGGCATCCTGCATTGCTCGCCACTCATCTCGGTCCAGTGCTCTTCTCATCCAGCACCTTCCCGCCATTGATAGTGAACAAAGCCAAAAGAACTAACCAACTTTATAACATCTCATCACTTAATAAAATTAGCACTACATTTTATGATGCGGATCATATATTTTCTAAATAAAAAACATGATTTTGTGGTCCAAATGGGGTCTCTATTGACTGCCATAATTATTTTTAGTCATTGTGTGTTTTTAATTTTTGCAAATCATAATGCATTTCTCTTTACCTTTATCTTTATCTTTGTAACTTCAGCCTGAAAGAAGTTATGACAAAAAAAAGTATGACTAACAATACATTATGACTTATGACTAACGATATGTATGTATGGCAGTCAAAGGGATTCAGGTCAAAACATAATGTTTGTAAATTTTGGTACCTACCTATGAATAAGCTCTCATTGGGTATGGGACGTTTTTTCAACTGGAACTTAAAAAAAAAAACAACTCCTTTGAGCCGCAAAGTTTAAAAACGATTATAATGGTACGTGTTAAGAAGCGTTTGCGTTGACTCCAGCCCTCTAACACCACACTTCCAAAAGTTTGATATACCTACTTAATTCTGAATTTCGTGAATACAAATTTCAAACTTCCGTATCTTAAAACTTCAATTCATCGCTATTCCGAATTAAAGTTTTAAGAAGGAATCATGATGTTTGTTTAATTTCCGAATTATGTAATTATGTTTCACATAATTCTATCAAATACCCGAAATATACAATCCCGATTATCATCTCCGACATGAGGAAACATCGGCTTTTTTAAATTTCCGAATATTAATCTGACTTTTTGGGCTCTTCAGTTTGTTAAGTTATTAATGCTTAAGAATTAACTTTTTAATTATAAAAACAGTTCGATTCTGGTCTATTAGTGGTCTCGTCGTTGTAACTAAAACTGCATTCTCATGTTTGGTGTATGCCACAAACACTGCATGACGCAATTGTATGTTAGAGTGAGATAGAAATACAACACGCATACAGTGCGTTACCAGCACCGGGTGAATTTTCAAACAGGTATTTTTGGGTGTCACAGGGCTGTAATACGGAAAATAATTAATAAAATAATTTAAAAAAAAATGTTTTTCATCATATACACTGTCATATTAAGAGGCCATACATAATCATCACGCAAATGTAAGCCAAATCTCTGAAAAAAAAAAATTGAACTTTAAAAATAGCGCGTATATGACCACTCTGAGGCATGTCACACTTCCAGTTTTGTCCAAACAAGCTCGCGTAACTTTGTGTGTACGCAATATCTTAATTAAGTATTATACATCTTTAGAAAGAATATTATATGACGCTTCTTAATAATTATCCAATAATGCAAAAATATTAATACCTAAAAGTAGGCAGGCAGACCGCTTTGTCTTTGTCCCGCGCCGACCACTCACGAAACGACTCGCAAATACCTGCTGATAACTGGTTCGTCTAGCGACTTACCGCCATGTTTACGTTTTTATTTAAAGAAACCATTAGTTGTGCTTTCGCGACCGAATGGAGTGGACATGTATCTGTGCGCCGTTAGAGTTAGCGAGGTTAGTCTTTTTCGCGATGTATTTTGGTGCCCTGTGAAGTAATTTCAGTGGCGCGTAATTTCTGTACGTTAAATAAGTATGTTTTAGTTATTTTTTTGATATTTATAATATACCTTTATAGACTAAATTAAACCCGTAATGCATCTTTTAATAAAGTATATAGTGCAACCGATATCTTTGAAAAACTGTTATGCCGTAATTTCTGTGGCGTAACTTCGGTGGCGTTTTTGTCCACAGAAATTACAAATTCCCACCGATATTACAAGTCAAGTCAATTTTGTATAGGATTTTGTTAAAAACAGTCATAGATTTAGCATAAATGCGTAGCTAAAATTACATTTTATATAACGATGCTAATATTTATTTATTAATAATATTAAAAAAATTAATGATGTCTATAATCAGAACTATTTAAAATGACTAAAATAAAACCAAGTTAATGCGAAGACTATTACTAATGAATGAATTAAGGACAGAGAGCCTCGTTGCCAGTTGCCCTATTCTTGAGTGGACTAATCAATCATTTTTTGATATTTTTTTAGGAGAAATAATGACAAAAACAAAACAGAGTAAAGAAGAGCGACTGGAAAAAAAGAAGCTAGCCGAAAGGTTACGAAAAGCTAAAATTAAAAATTATCCTCTAAAGTACGAAGCACGTATTACTAAATTCATCATTAATTTCAAAGTAAATTTACGATGTAATTTCGGTGGCACCGATGTAATTTTCGGTGGTGCAAAATAAATAAAAATAGTTTTTAACTAAAATAATAACTTCAGAATGGTGCCTCATACAGCATTTCGATTAGAAATTTAATCTCTTTCTAGTCATTAAATAAATTATCACCAAACGATGAAAAAAAAAAGCGCCACCGAAATTACGAAAAAACGTCCATCTCAAAAATTCACCCCACCCTGGCTTTTTTAAAGTAGGTTAAAATAACCCTATATGTGTAACGTAACTATGACATTAATTTAAACAAATTATCAGGCTTTGTTAACTTTGTAACAAAATTTTAATTGCCAGCTGTGTAAAGTACAGCAATTTGACAAGTGTAAATGACAGTCAACGGTTTAATTACTTATTAGGATTTGCACCCGTACCACGACATGCCTCGTACTAAGTAACAGCGATACTGATAACGATAATCATAATCATAAATCATTTATTGATTTATGAGAGCAGCTCATGCACTACATTAAAAATGGACAGTATCTAAGAAAATGAATTGTGAAGTTATTTTAATTATTTTTTAATTGACAATACTTGCAAACAATTGCTAAAGCAACATATTAGTTTTAATATATGCTCGCATGCCGGTAACACACATTTAGTTGTGACCCGCAGTGTTCGCGGCAAACACTAAACATGTGGATGCCGCATCAAATGTAGTTCAAGTGAACTGTAGCGATCAATCGATTTATATATTATTTGCTTCAATTTGGCCACGGTACGTTCAACTTTATAATTATAAGTACACACTTGAGTGGTGCCTTATCACTTTAACGTCATGTTTGAACTGCTGCACCATGGAGTTCCTTCCTTTATGTGCGCACTAATCTGTCAATGGCGTTACAGCGACGATGGAGCTAACGTAACTTATATAGAACCTCGACTTTCAAAATAGGGCTTCACTGCACGAACATTTGCGAAGCAAACAAAGTTAAAAAGATAGTAAAACATCTCAAGACTGTCATTTCATTCAAACTGTCATTGTCACGTCATGTTTTTAATCTGTATACAGCTGTCAAATTCGTCATACTGTGCTAACAATTTCCGTCGAACTTCTCATTTTAAACATGTTTACGACAAATATAATAAATTGTAAAATAGTTGTTTATTTGTGTTTTGGCAGATAATGGATTTTCCTAATTGTATATATTGTTGTTGCTACTGAATCAGCCATGAAGTCTTTGTTGTTTATCACACTGTTTGTTTTCGGGTCGTACGACCTCGGGTCTGTAGCGGATAAAGCAGCGAAGGTTCGTGAGAGGCACCGAGTGCATCGCATTGATTATTTTGAGTTATTCTGAGGTATAATTATGTAGGTAATGAGTTGGTAGGTATTATTATTTTAATGGTGAGTGTATTGTTTTGTAGAGCACCGAGTTGTCTCGAGCGGTAGATGACCGGCCGCTGTTGTTCGCCACGCTCGGGGGCGGCATGGTGGCCGTGGAGCACCTCTCGGGAAATATTATTTGGAAACTTAAAGATGGTAACATGTACACGTTAAATATAAAAAAGAATATGACAAACTTCGGTTTTCTACTGCCAATGTATTTTTTTATATAAATAATTCACAGATAATTGGAGGTTTTAAACAATCAATTTTAGACTGATACCTTTGCATAAAATTAATTTCCATAATAAACTCAAAATATGGGTTTACGTATACCTAACATTGTCTTCAGCAGGGGTCGGAATAGGTAGTGCTTATTAACATAAACATGAAGATGCATCAAGTTTCGGTAAAAATATTTTAAAGGAGAGTTCAAACTCTATTTACAAAAATACAGTTGCAGATAAAATTCACTTGAATTAGTATTCCTCTCTTCATATTGTGATACATCTGTTAATTTAAAAATAAGGAACAAAGTTTCATCCTCCACTAAAATGGAAAAAATGTTTTGAAATATATTGCTCTAGATGCGATAGTGTTTTTAGCGTTTTAGTTTATGTATGAGTTGGCTGATATTTCATTACTGCTAATAAGATATTTGAAATACTAATTATAAAATACCTCAGTGTGACATGCCAATTACAAAATATATTTTACGTACTAATTGAAATAAAAATACCAAATACATATTTCTGATTATCTTCTATTCTACCCTGATAATTAAGCTCTGCTAAGATCTCTCTACTAAAGATTAGTACCTAGAGAGAGCTGAACAGAAATTTTCAAATTTAATTACACTAAATAAGTAAGGAGTAATATTTTTTGCAGGAATATGTGGCTAGATTATTCTTCTACGACATAGGTACCACTTGCTTACCACATGCGTTTATATTGTGACAATGTCCTTGTTGCATCTTGTAAGAATAAGGAAAATAACAATAGTGTGCGTAATTTTTTTATTTACTTTATATACTAGTAAGTAATACAATTATTATTTCAGAACCTGTGGTGAAAGTTCCTAATCAACAAGACACTCTGATGCCACAATTCCTGCCAGACCCTCGGCATGGTTTCCTCTATATGTATGGTCCCAGGGGTGACCAGCAGATGCTGAAGAAGCTACCACTGACGATACCAGAGCTAGTTGCTAATGCCCCCTGCAGGTCAACTGAGGGCATATTGTATACGGGCAAGAAAAGTGACACATGGTTTATATTAGACCCTTTGACTGGTTCGCGGGAACATGTTTCAGGTATAAAAATCTGTTTTAAATGAAGTGTATAAAACTACAAATTAAAGATACAAAGCCGTGTTGCTTTAAAGACTAACACTGTGACTGACTTTTAATATTTCAAGTGTTGAGTGCTGCATTATTATGCAATGAACACCCTATTTTAGTACTGTTATGGAATGACTTACAATCATTTATACATACATACATACATACAAACCTTCACGCCTGTGATCCCAAAGTGTGGTAGCTACAGAATTAATTACCTACAACTCTAAAAATTGGTTGATAATTCTCTAACCACTTTTTTTTATATCAAACATTTATAATTTTTTTAATTTCATCAAGGGATGAAAACAATATATTTCTAATAATATTATAAATTTGACAGTTTGTTAGGATATTTGGATGATGGTCAGTCAGTCACACATACTTGAAGCTGAATGGATTCGTTTACATTTCACAGGGATAAAAACACAGCAAAACAGATGCAATATTTGGTTGTTTAACTTAAGGTCGAAATTATTTAATCTGGTAGCTCATGAGACAACCTATCAGCCATCTTCGTTTAATAGTTGGTTTAAGGGCCACCCTGTATATGTATAGTAAATGTTTTCGATGGCTTCTGAAGTAGGTGACCGCGCGGTCGGTATTTGTCTTTCGCCGTCGCCCGCGCGTTACGACCTATCGACATAACTTAGATTAGGCTCACTTCTCTGCTAATTTCACGCAAATGATTTTACTATTTCGAATTGGTTTAAAATGTTTGTTTCATTATTAATATCACCATTATGCTCTTGTATCTGGTAACATGTCGTAGTTACGCAAGAGTCGCATGCATTGCTTTTTAAAATATGAAAAATCACGAAGTTTTAGTGGGTTAAAAACTATGAAACTACGAACTATGAACTATTTCAATTATGATTACTTTTTCGCGCACCAAGGGTACGTTTAATTTTTATGCTACGATGTCTGTCCGATAATGACCAATGCAGCGACGACGAAGAATTTCGTAAATTGAGCTTTACTGTAGGATGCCGGCGATTAATATCACTGTGCTAACGCGATGGCATATTAATTGTGTGCGAGTGACAAAGACAAGTAGGTGGTGAGTCAATGTACGAAATTCTTTGTGTTCTGCGCCCGCACTTTAGTGTAAACTTGCAAATTTCTTCCAAATCACGTGCAAGTTGCTGTCGGACATTTTTCGCGAAAGTATGTTTTTTAGATAGAATATTGCATTGGCTTCACATAACTTAAGTGTTATATAGCGATCATAAATAAATTGTTATTTCGACAGTTCTTAAACAAACTTATTTTCACTCTTAAGAAAACAGAAACGGTCGTCAATATAGTAGTTTATTAACAATTGACCAAAAAAGTTCTGCCATTTATCCTCCGATAATTTTCTTTAGGTTTCGATAAATCAAAGATATTCCAAAGCAAAGAGGAAGACACGTGTTTCCCAGACAAGAAGCGCGGCGTGTACATAGCTCGCACCGAGTACAACATACTGATGCACGATTCGAAAAATGACGATCAGAAATGGAACGTCACATTCTTCGACTACTCGTCGTTGGCTATGGGGAAAGAAATGATGAATGATTATGGTATGTCAAGTCTTATATGTTTTTACAGCAGGTTTTAGAAGACAACTTAAAATTATCAGCTTAAACGTTATCTTGCTACATGTTTTGTACATCTTATGCCAACAGCCGGGTACTGCCGCCAAACAGCAGTGTTCGTATTGTTGTGTTCCGGTTTGGGGATAAGACAGCCGGTGAAATGACTAGCATAGAGGCATTCCATCTTAGTCCTCAGGGTTGGCAACGCATTTGCAGTCTTAGGATTGCATGGCAGTCTTGTGAATGCAAATGTCTATGGGTCACAGTTTCCACTTACCATCAGGTGGCCTGTGTGCCCGTTTGTCTTCTCTATGCCATAAAAAAAAAAAAAAAAAAAACTGCACCTTTGAAGATTGAAGTATTTTTCATTATTAATTATGTTCGTTTTAGGTATAATACATTTTACGTCGACATCCAACGGTCGAGTGATGTCATTTGACCGGAAAACTGGGGATCTCGTGTGGTCCCACCATTTTGAGACGCCGGTAGTTGCTGCGTATTTACTAGATAGAGACGGCCTCATTTCTGTACCATTCAATTCAATCGGCGATGACACCCTTGACCATATCATGGAGGATGCGACAACCCTAAGTAACGGACAAGGCATAAAGAATTCTAATATAGAATTGTAGTAAGTTTTTAAAATATTTCTTACCTATCAATTAACCAATGATTATTATTGTGTGTTTAACTCCATACTATATTCATTTCTTCATTTCCAGTCCAACATTGTACGTCGGTGAACACAACCACGGCCTGTACGCCTTATCGTCGCTCGTGGACAAAAACACTGTTACTATAACAACAGCGCACACGAAGCCTTTGCTTCTCGAAGGCCCTTCAGTAACAGAAAACAAGGCAACCACTGAAGGGTCCTACGAGCCGTTTAAAAACGTTCATTACAAACTGAACGATTTGAACTTGCATGTGGCTGCCCCATATTTGTTGCTAGGACACTACAAAGTGCCTGAACTGACCACGACCTGGTCGCCTCAGTTGCCTAATACGAACTTTTTTAACATTCGCAATCAAAACAATGCTATTAAATTAATCAACGGAAAAGTACAATCGGACGCCGAAAATGATGCAGAGAATGAAACAAATGAAAAGTCCTTGAGCAACCGACATACGGTTGCCGTGCAGACCGAGGAGATTTTCGACGGGTTCAACTTTAGACCTGACTTGTGGTACAAGAGAGGATACGTGTGGCTCCACCAGCAAGAGAACAAGGCGCTGAAAGTCGCTCTTATTATTCTGGTCGGATTAGTCATCACCATGTTTTGGTATCTACGTTATCAGGTAAATATTATATTAATTTACACCTGTTGTTTTATACTTTCACCACCTTTTGCCCGCTAATTTGTTCGTGTAAAACTCATTTATTGTTTTTTTTTCGCGATGAGTATATCCTTTTTCCTGATACAGGAAATTTCACAGATATCGTTTTTCCGTATGTAGGGCTACATACGACGAGGCGTACGGTTTAGGATTCTCCAGCCATATCTCACGTTTGTAACATAAAATCCCTAAGTTAAGGCGTGATCAGAGGTTGCGACAGGCAGACCGGCGTGTGGGTAGCGTGTGGCCGTCATCATCAGTTCAGTTTGTAAGATGCGCGCGCCGCATCAACCGCTGCTGGCACACACGCATGTGTCTCTTGCGCATCTAAATCCCGCAAAATTACACGAGAATATGATCGGGAAGTTTTAGAGGTCGTTATGAAATACCAGATTATGTGTATACGCTAAAGATAGCTTTTAAATCAGCCATACTTAACTTTATTCTTTTGGCTTTATGTTTCTATTGAAATTTCCGCTATAGCCAGAGCGTCTTAGTCAGTTAATTTTTGTTTTGATAAACTGAGTCTTGCCGGAAAATATACCAATTACTATAAAAAAAAACGTATCCGATTAGACTAATCAGTAAGTCCACAACAACTCAAACAACGATAACATATTATAACAATTCAGAAACCTTGGAAGCTTCAATAAGTAATGTAAAATTAGCTAAAGTCAAACAAATAGTAAACATGATCTGAACTCAATTACTTTTGTTTATTTTAAACTGTTGTCTTTTTAACTGGATTAATGGACCCGGACCGTACAAAGCGGCAACTCTTCCTTCTATAAATCATAAAGTTTACATTTCAAAGTTGAATAGTTCTGTTATTATAATAAATAAATTATTTATTAGGAAAAAGAAGCAGTTTACAAACAAAAGCAGTGCTATGGTCGCCACGCTAGGATTCCCTGTGTTGTGGCAACCTAAAACTTACGTAATTTTAATGGCATTCAGTCAATGGATCTTATGTTTGACCCTATATTGTATTAACCTAATGCACCCGCTAGTAGCTATACTTTATTTCATTTGGTACTTGAATAATGTAAACAAACTAAACAACGTGGTTGCTTTAAACAGCCAATCCTAACTCTTTTATTGACCTTTGACGTATCAGTATGCTGCTGCAGTCGAACAATATCACATGTTTTAATAACCTGAACAAATGCAGTATAATCGCATAATCTACAGGAGGTACCGTAAAAAGAGGTGAGTAGGGGTTAAGGGGTGAGAAGGGACACAAACTAAAATAAGTCATAACTTGTAACAAATAAGAAGAAGTATTAAATGGAAAATAACGTTACGTCTATTGGAAATAATTTCAGTCTTATAATTAGTAACATATGCTTCATTTTAGGTTTTGTCCCTACTCACCCTGATTTACGGTACGTTAAGCTCGTTAAAAAAAGAAGATAAAAAGATAAAAGACATTTATTCAGTAAGTAGGCCGTACGGGCACTTTTACACGTCAAGAATCTACCAGCGCTTCCCAAGAGGAGACACTGCTGAGAAGAAACGCCGCAAGAAACTTAGCAGTCAGTCATATTTTAAACATAAAACAACGGTACTACTTAATCTAGCATTATATAAAGCAATAAATATTAAATTCAATATAATATCAAATAACATGCGTAGATCAGCAGGAAAACATGCCAATAATCTTACGTGAGAGATAAAGGAAAAAAAAAGCTGCGTTAGGCTGGAACTAAATTGGAGCTTTATCAAACATGATTGTAAGATTATTTTTGAATAATTTTTTGGGTTATCGGGTGCTTTCCTATAACATTCATCAGCGTAAGTAGGCACTTGTCTTACCCTAAAGTAGCAATACCCCGAATAACTTACATTTTCCGGAAAATTGAAGGATTGATCGTAGTTTGAACTTTTACTGTGACATGAAACATTCTTCAGAGTCGTGTGTTATGAAGTAGCATACGATTGTCCCCGCTTATTTGAGCAGCTGGAATGAGTGTTTGGTTATACGAGTGTTTTTACGACCGCCACTCATTCTTTACATAATGTTCAATTATCATCGTGTACTAATTAGGTTGCTGGTAAACGCAATATCTAATTTTTAACTCTGTATTAAATGACTTTGTTTTGTATTATGTCGTTACATTGCGGTGAAAGGGAATATGGAATTGACTTTGTCGCGTAATCTCTAGGCACATGAATTTGTTGGTCACGCCATTTAAGTAAAAAATAAGACCTCCATGCTCTTATATTATGAGACATTACATAACTGTAATATACATCTGTTTTTAGATAAAAGTTAATGACCGTTATTTTGTACACGTTTTAAAGGATATAATTGCGGAAATGTGACTATCGCCATATATCGCCGACCTTGATGAGTGCTTAATTAAAAAGTAGTTGTAGTTGACTTTTGGAAGAAGCAATAGAAATTTGTCCAGATCGTAGCAAGTGGAAAGAAGTGGTCTATACCTATCCCTTTAGGAAACAGGCGTGATTTAAGACTGCACCGAGCAAACTTCGAGTGTCCAGTGGCGCCCTCATTACTATTATTGTGTTTTCTAATTAACTAAAGAATTTCCTTGGAATCAGACGATGCGTTTTTGTAGCGCAAGTAAAAACACAATTTATGGGATACGTAACTAACTTTAATTAACAATTAACCTTTGAGTAGTCAGCTTCACGGGAAAAGGTGGCCACTTTTTTCCGTTAAGTTGATAAATCGAAGGTGAATTGTTATTAAACTAAGTGATATACCCTATAAAGTGTGTTTTCATTTGTAGTACAAAACCTACCGACCAATTTCAAGAAAATACTTTAGTTTATTAGAAAACATAATAATAGTACCTAATCACTGTACATCCGGCGTACGCTCGGCGCAATCTTAATGTGTGTATGTATGTATGTAGTTGACTTTTGTCCTTGTTCTGCTGAAAAGGGATACGATGTTGACCGTTATTATTCTTTATCTAAACAAGGCGACTTTACAAGAACATGTGCAAGTGTAATGAATGAACTAATGTATATAAAAGGTCAGCTATTTTGTAAACTGCATTGTTTTTTGACTAAAATCAGCCTTAACCATTCTGCTGATATTTCTATCATGTTTAACTTTTGAGTTTGTTGCATAACTTCTTCTCAATGGTCTCATGTGATTGCATTGGCTTCAAAGTGCAGGCGTGCCTTACACATAAAGTTCATTTCATTCATGTTAATAATACTATCGTGAAGTGTAGTTATTAATTCCATTTGTGCCAGAACTAATTAGGCGACCCATTCGACAAGGCTTTCAATTTAATCAACGTGAGTGACAGCGGAGTAAACATTTTGCTACTTAAAGTAGTCTAACCGAAGTTTACTAAAATAAACCTTAGAGATTTATAAAGTTTGTTATTCTTTATTTCTGTCTATATTTTAAAAGAGTTCTACAGTTAAGGTTGAAAATAGGTTTATCGGTCTGCACTAAATTAAAAAATATGGCGTGGTATGAAAGGTTCACTGTTGGATTGCATATTTTTTTTACGCATAATGTATCAACGTACAAACGTTTGACCGACAGCGGTTTTTACAATAGAAACGGTTTATTTTAGTTATTATAAAAAACTAACCTACCCTAACCTACCCTAACCTAACCTAATCTACAAACAAAATAGACATTTATGAAATTCTGCAATGTCAGCCTAAAGGGGTGTTATGCGAACGAAAATTATGCGAAAAAAGTTATTTGCGTAAAAAATGATGCGGTCCAAAGGGATCCCTGAATGATAGTGTTTACGGCGGCGAAGCGGTTTTACACGCGTTTTCTTCAAGTACAGCGTTACTTGCGGCGGAGTCCGCGGATGGCATCGCTACGTTGCACGCAGCGTCGCTCGCATCCATAATGGCGCGATGGCCAGTAAGATCACCTGATAGGATCCCCCACGTACAAAATTAATAGGTAGGGGATCCAACCAGGTGATCTTACTGGCCATCGCGCATAATGGCGTTACCCGCCACTGCGCCCGCGACTCCGCTACTCTCTACGCCCCGCACCAGACGTCCACGCCCCGCATCTTCATAAACAACAAGTACATTGCAATATGTTTGTGTTTGCGCATATGATGACGTCGCACGCGCCGTCTCTGTAAATAGAAAAACCGCCCGACGCGCCGCGCGACGCTAAGTTGCACGCCACGCGCGACACGTTATTTATAAATCCGGCATAAACGGCAACGGTTTTCAATTAAATTTGGCATACATATTCCACATCGTAGATTAGCATCTAAGATCATATTTATACACGTAAATACATACATAAACTCACGCCTTTATTCCCAGAGTGGGGTAGGCAGAGCTATAGAATTTCCAACAACTATAAAAACTTTTTGATAATTCTGTAACCACATTTTGCACACTTAGGCGAAGATGTTTACCAGTGTATTAGTGACAGGTTGCAAGCCCATCGCCTAACAGTACTACACGCCCGTGTACCCGTGTGGTAGCCGGATTAGAATAGTGCCACTCCGTATCTTTCCGTGGATGTCGTAAAAGCCGACTAAGGTAATAAAGGCGTGTATCATATTTATCTCGAAAAAAAGTTCATGAAGGAAAAGCCTTAAACGAGTTTTACGCGAAAGAAGTTTACATATTTTGACATGTTCGTGCTGATATTAATTTTTACGTTAGATTATACTTTTTGAAAAAAAAAAAACATAAGCAACACGTTTATTTTATTGTGACAAACTGCCGCCTCAAGGTGTCTTTCGACTCGGAAGGTCGTAGACGCATACACATCGTAAATGTAGAAATGACGATCATCGGTGGGGTTTCTTTTTTATTGCATGGAAAAAGCAAACGCGCACACGATTCCTGATAGCAATGGACTTAGTTCATGGTACGACGCGATCGAATCGATTGTAGACTAGAATTGCGTGTACACTCACCAGCAATAATATGCTATCCAAAAATATTTGACACGTAACACGACAAATATTTGACGACGCGCTGGCCTAGTTGGTAGTGACCCTGCCTACGAAGCTAGCGGTCCTGGGTTCAAATCCCGGTGTGATGAGCGCGAAAATTTGTTCCTGAGTCATGGATGTTTTCTATATATTTAAGTATATATATCTCTATATAAGTATTTATATCGTTGTCTAATACCCATAATACAAGCCTTGAGCTTAGTTTGGGACTAGGTCAATTGGTGTGACATTGTCCCCTGATATTTATTTTATTTATTTACGTCTTTATTAATAGAGGTTCAAGAGCGTGTCAGGTGTCAGATCGACAAGAATGCTATCATCCAGTGACGAAGAAGACTTAATCTTGTATTTGAGATTTCGACGACACGGCGTTAGCGTTATTGGAACTGAACAAACATTTAACACAACTTTTTATTGTAGAAAATGTATATTTATACATATTTTTTACGATTATCTTTGAGTGGGTAATAAATGTTCATCACTTGAAAGCTATTAAAAACATTAAAGAAAATCAACTAGGTACTTGAACAAACTGAATGTTAATCTGATCACACATGTTTTTAGGGCTCCGTAATCGAAGTTGTCAGATTTTAAGTAAATACGCTAAGACTACCAATACGTTGCTACCTAAGAACTAAGAAGTAAAGTGAAATTCTTCTATGCTAGTCATTTCACCCGTTATCCTAACTCCACACCGGAACACACCTATGTGAACATTGCTGCTTGGTGGCAGGTTGACGATTAAAAAGTCAACGTATACTAATAAGGTGGATGTCACTTTTGTACGTTGTCACTAACTACCACACTTTTGTTAATTAAGTATGACAGTTTAAACGCAATGATTGTGATCATCCGTTGTACTTAGTAGTCATTTGACAGACTAGGGATAATAGGTATAGAATCTAAAAAAATACAGTTAGTATAACAACTTCAGTATATCATTGATAGCGTGTATAAGGTACAGTCAGGAGGTCAAAATGATCTGCACTCGACTCTATTGTCAAGAAAATACGTCGTGTGTAGATCATTTTGAGCATGTTATTCAGCTTAGCTACTTTTGATGCTGACTGTACAGTCAAAAGCACTTATAATACGGCCATTACGTTAAATATATGTAAAGACAGACCTCATTATCAGTGGCATAGGGGCGTTTAGATATTTATGACTTTGACTGTACAAAGTTAAATATATTCTTATTTCACTCCTGCGCTCATTTGCGAATAAGACTATCAAGTTGCTCCAAAAATTAAATTTCACCAAGCCGTTGCTCCATGATAGCGTGGACGAGGGACGAACAAAGTACGTAGTGCATGCGCCCTCCTAAATAAAAAGGACGCTTGTGCAATTTTATAGTCATGTGCAAATTTAACCCTATTACTTAAGAAATAAGGTCACTTATACATTCGCGGTTCTATGAGACTTGCGCCCTTTTTTCTAAGGAGGGGAGTACGGTCGGCCTTATTTCACGTTACTCGGTGAAACCATTTGCATAGTTTTAATAAACCATTTGCTTCACTCAAGTATCGCCTTATACTCGTAAGCTATGCGTTATAATTATAACGTAAAACAAGATAAAACTTATTATTATTGCATGTACTTTTTATCGACCCGTATGTTACGTATTAGACGTAATTATTGTTAATAATTTATTGTTTTCTGGTTTAAACTATTTCAATTAAAATGTATATGGATTTTCCTTTGCAGTGGTACAAATAATGAGAAGTTCTACGTTTTATTTAAAAAATAATATAACGGGAAATATTAATTTCAACACCAACATGTGGTCAATTTGTAACATGATGTACTAATAAGTCATTCCGCGCTTATCAGGAACCATGCCAACTTTGGTATTCGGAACACTTACTCTGACCTTGCCGGAACTAAAGCAATTTAGTTGTTTACATACAAATATTAACACAAAGCTACATTATAGGCAGAGCTATAGAATTACCAACAATTCTAAAAAAAATATGTTTTTTTGCACATTTTGCATATTGTGTAAGAAAGAAAATAACAACTTGATATTAACCGTAACATCATTGCAACACAAAAGTTAAAAAGGAAAACCCGGCGGCGCTAATAGTATGCATCCTTTTATTGTCTCACACATTCGCGCATGTAATTTTGTACCCCAGTTATTAATATCCTACGACGTTTAGAAGATTAGAGGAAATACCCGATTTGCTTATCGCTCAAAAAAAACCCAAGAGATATTACATCATCGTTGACATAAATTGAATATATAAATATAATAAATATTTATTAATTATATTATATCAACCAAAGGTGATAAAACAGGGCCTCTATTCTACTGGCTCAAACGCTCCATATTGTTTGTGCCAGCATATGACGGTGACGGCATTACAAGGTTTAAAAAAAACATATGTTCCAGGCGCGTGAGTTCCAACAGCTGTCCCAGGGTGGGTCCCGCGGCTCCAACTACTCCACGTCCTCGCAGGGGGAGGTGACGGCCCAGCTCGAGGAGATTGGGGAGGGGGAGGTGAGGATCGGCAAGATCCGGTTCCGGACCGACCATGTGTTGGGCAAGGGGTGCGAGGGCACTTTTGTCTACAGGTTAGTCACCATTAATAAGGTTTAATTTAACTTTAGGATGTTTAAGCAATCTTGCAAGTAAGTTTTGAACCATAGCATAGGTGTTATCTAAACTAATTTTATAAAAAAGGAAAGATTTATATTTTTGTATGTTTGTCACGAATAACCTCAAAAACTACTAGACAGATTTCCAAATTTTTTTCACCATTAAGTAATTCTACATTCCTGAGTAGCAGCCTGTTTGTTAACGCGGACGCAACAGCTAGTTCTCTTAAAAGAAATGCTCCTTGTAGCTAATTTTTTTTGATAGCAACTGTATATTTAGTGGAAACCCAATGACAATGAAATGTTGTATTGTCTAAGTGCTGATCTGGTAATGAAATCGGAAGTTAGTCATAGGATCTCTGATACAGTAAACCTAGTATTATTAGTAAACCTAGTATTAATAAACTAATCTCAACTCTAATGTTCGTCTCGAGATGCGTCAAAAATGACAGTGTTCTATGGTTTGACGTTTACTTTGACGTATCTTGTGACGGGCATCTCAGCCAAGATTTATTAAATTCTAAAAAAATCCTATTTTCAAAATTATTATGACCGATTTAACTTTATATTCAGTCCCATGCGTTACAGAGTTAAGAGCGCCCATTATAAAACCCAGGCCGATTTTTTCTATCGAATGTGTGTCAGTGATTACTAACATCGTGTCGAATGTATAATTTTACTGATAACGAGGTTGAATAGGGACACACTTTTTCTGTGTTGTAGAAATTATCTCCATTCTACTTATCATTGTAAACCAATGCTGGGTTAATGTAGAAATAACTAATTATCAACTACACCCGATAGTGAGGTTATTGTTGTTTTTTTAGGGTTCCGTAGTCAAGTTTTATCAGTATGTCAGTCATAACGTGTTAGTCTGTCTACATGTCTTAACCATTTTTGTAATAATAGTATTTACTCTGCACTGTACGTTACGTACAGTCAGTCATAACTCATAAGTCATAATTATATGTACGTTCCCAAGGCGCCAACAATATCTACACGCCCCTATGCCACTGATAATAAGTTCCATGTATATATACCTCTATATTTGGCGCGATGGCCGTAAAGATATTTATGATTTTGACTTTACAGGGTATTTGTTTTTAGCGCTCAAAATCAGGCAAAAAATTAATTGCAAATTTAATTAGTCAGATAATTTTAGAAAAGAATTGAATCAATAACTTGTCCTTTGTTCCACTTTACGGTTTAAAATCTTATCTCCGGTAATCAGTTGTTTATTAGGAATTATTATCTACTAATCGTCAAAAATCCCATTTTATTATCTCTGGTTATAATCGCTTTCAAAAATAAAAAAAAACCCGAATCTATTTTCACCATATATATATTTTTTATCTTGTTACAATGTATTCCCCAAACAGTAGGTAACCTACCGATAGCCTTGACATTATCACTTCTAGTTTTTTCTCGATTAACGAGGTAAACAAGCAAGCAGGTCACACGCTGATAATGATAAGCTATCACTGGTAATATTTACCGTATGAGCTTTAGGAATTGTCTTTGGAAAATTGGCACCCTCTTACTGCGAGTCGATAGCACCACTACAGCCCACGGCCACAGATAAAAAATGGGAATACATTGTTATGGTATGGTCATCTTATGAGTAGGAGTGAAAGTCATGTGACGAGATGAGGACTGGTTTGAATATGAATATGGAGGGCTATAATGGATGGAATGAAGATGATGATGATGGATGAAGAGCGATATTAAAAACAAGGGTAATGAGATGTCAGAGACTTGCTGCGCCGACTCCATATATTTGGGATAAGGGCAAGACGATGATGGTGTATTGTGTAACGATGTACAAGTAGATGCAAATCGTAACTGTCAGTCTTTAGAAGCATCAAGGTGTGCGTCAAATGTGTTCTGGGGCCCTACGATGATAATCATGGTTTGACGTTACGTAAGCTTATTCGTGTTCTATCCATGAGTCACGAAAGACAAGTGAAAGAGATAGGGCTTCCGTAGTTTCGAAATTAGTGCTTCATGCTAGCCATTCTGAATCATTGTTGCGTTGGCATTTATGAGTGTGGTACACTCATAAACAGTATCCTACAAGTGTTCTCTGTACCACAAGGCTGGCCAACTGTTTTACCAGTCGGGCCAAAAGGACACTTAGATATTTTAGCGGGTCACTGAGGATCTGTTACCGCGCACAAGATACCGATCGAACTTTCCGCGGCACGCGACACTTTTTGAATTAGGCGGGAATTTTCTAATTTTCTTGCGCGGGCCATTGAGATTTCGTCACATTGTGCGGGCGTGCGGTTAAGTTGCTTTAGCATTTTCTTTTAACTTCCAACATAAAAATGATGTCGGGTAATTCTTGTATGTAGGTATGTGTTTGTTGTCTGTCGCCTGTTTGAAGTTGTATGTGTTCTTTAGTAAATATTTCGCATCTTCAGAATTATAGTGACCTAATTAGCAAAATTTGGATTTCGTGTTAGGTCTCTACAGTAATAAAATAAATAAATAATTTTGAATTAGGTCACTATAATCCTAAAGGAGCGATTTGTGTGATGAGCAAAAGTCTTGGTTTTTTTCAACGGTAAATGCTCAGAAGTGGCCTGCACTTTGGCATTTAATTACTGTCTGTACATTTTCGTTTCGGATATAAAATGCTTTTTAGGAAATGAAAATTTGGGAAATTAAACATTTAGATTTGACCAAAAATGCTTTGGCCAAACGGCAGGATCCCATTTTGTACTTATCATAAAAAATACTGAAGAATGTGTAAGGTCCAGGGGTCGAAGTTATAAATAGCTGCATACATTAGTGCCTTGTCTCTTCAACGTAATGTTTGACCTGCTGCACTAGTCTGTCTAAGGCGATAAAGTGACAAGGTACTAAAGTGCGCTACGTTTAAGACCGATTGTGCAAGTAAGCGTTTTTGGCACTAGGCCAGTTAGTGTACTTGATTTTTATTTTTAATTTTTTAGAGGCGTGTTCGACAAACGAGCTGTGGCCGTAAAGCGGCTTCTGCCGGAGTGCTTCTCGTTCGCCGACCGCGAGGTGGCGCTGCTGCGGGAGTCGGACGCGCACGCGCACGTCGTGCGCTACTACTGCACGGAGCGCGACAAGCAGTTCCGGTGAGATGTCTATACATGTAACCACAAAGCTCGCGTACTTTATTTAAACATGCACTTATGTGTTCGTTGCAGTGAATGCGTTAACACTCGTAGTACTTTTCTATAGTAAAATTTGAAAGCATACTTTTTTTACTTTATTATTAGCTTGTTTAAGATCCTGTTGTTTGATCAGTAATTAAACTAACTAATCGTTAAAAACCGTAACTAATGAGTAAATCTTAAAGAAAAGTCTAAAAATGTCGATTCCTTTTTCGAATTTTAACATTTAGTTACTTTAACTACTGATCAAACAATAGGCCCTTTGTGTCAAACTGCAGGCAGAAGCCACATTTGAACCACTTTCTGGGGACGGATTGAGGTGTTTGATATACTTTCGTCACTTCGATGACACAATAATATGGCACCATCGAGCTGGTCTAATAGTGGAGTCGGAAGCTGGCGACAGGATCTTCGAAGAAAATCTTGTCTCAATTGTTTTTTTTTTAATAGTAAATTTTACCATTCGTCCCTATTAATTGAGTGGCGTTGACATGCGTCCAAGCCATCCCAATGCGTCCTTTTTTGTCTGCCTATAATGCCTATAGTATACATTTAACCAATAAAAACCTGAAGCATGTTTGACCACGTTTTTATGCCGTCAACATATTGATATGTCATCAATGTCATCATGTTATATTACAAACTTGCACTATCCATTCCGGTCATCGTTTTACTTAGTTACCATTTGGATAATATTTCACTTTTCTTCCTTACAGATACATAGCGCTTGAACTCTGTTCTGCGACGTTACAAGATTACGTCGAGGGAAAACTGAATTTCCCCAGTAGAATCGACGCTGTGGAGGTGCTCAGACAAGCCACTATGGGGCTGTCACATTTACATTCCATGGATATAGGTGAGTACATTCTGAGAATTTAAGATTGCGTTTCCACCAGAGGACAATAAAAAGTTCAACTGTGAGCGGTGTTGCGAGGAAAATCCACCAATAGGACAGTTTTGTTTTAATAGCCTATTGGCGCTTTTCTATTGGTGGGTTTTGCCTCGCACACCGCTCACAGTTGAACTTTTTATTGTGCTTAGTAAAATGTATATCTTCGGTAAGTTAATGGTGAAAAATAAGTAGTGATGCGACTTACCGAATTAATGGTAGGTATTGAAAGAGGTTTTTTAAAGAGATTTCTTTTTATGAACCAAAAATAAGAATAAAAGTGCCTTACATTTGAAAATGTGTTTAAGCATAAAAATATTTTAGTGGACATGTCAGAATAAGTATTTACGTTACAGTACTTAGATAAATTAATTATTATGCTACAAAACTTCCCTATTCAGAGTTTTTGGGCCACACAGTACACACAACATCACACCTAACTAACCATTAAAGACAGAGCAGTGAGAAAAAGAAAGAGATGTATATATGTGTATTATGTCAACAACATTCGCATTCTAGTGCGACTCTCTTTAATGCAATATTTCAGATTTCTGAAGTGTATTGCTAAATGTGTTGTTGTGTGTACCATATTTGTTTTCTTCCGTAGGTACCACATATTTGTTGTCACAGTCTGCTTTTCTTATTTTCCTCAATCACCCAAAAGTTAGCTGGGAGAGATCCGTTAAAGGGACAGGTTTCTCTTTGTACATTCCTTTTCTGTAAATATTATATTTGAATTTCTGAGTTTTTGTAAAATAAGGAGTTTACATACATACAGATATACATTTATTTTGTGAATCACTATTAGCTTTTATGTGGTATCATTATTTAACGGTTTACAAAAAGTAGTTGTACATTTTACTGAGCACAATTAAAACTCGTACCTTAACTGCCTCGCACAGCTCTGGTGGAAACGCAGTTTTATCCAGAGTCTTATAGTTTTTTTCTTTATCCTCCCATACAGCGGATCTCAATCTTTTTTATCATGATTAAATAAATATTTCACGGAGTTCTAAATTAAGCAAAACCCGGTTTTGAAACTTACAAGAAAAAATCGGTGGGGCCTCAGGGCTCCACTTTGAGAATAGCTGCACTCTAATATTTGGCTGCGTGTTTTCGAGTTCGTGCAAATTGGACTCGTATAAAATATGAGGTCTCGCGTAGTGATTAATGTAGAAGGAGAAACGGCGAAGCATGTAAGCACGTAACACGGTAAGTACATGTTTAGTGAGCTTGGCATTTACGTAATTGATCCGTGACACGCTAGACAAAAATAAAGTCAAATCTATTTATTAGTAGAATGTAATAAATCACAACAAACTAAATTTTTATTTGCATTTTAATCTTTCAAATACATTTCTAAGTAATATTATATTAATATTTAACTCGTTTTAAACGGTTTTTGGTTTATATATTTGGCTGGCGCGTACCGTCAAGGAATTTAAATGTTTACCAGTTTGATATAGTACGTTAATTAACCGTACCGTATTAGCCGTAATTCTTGTCCCGTCGTGACACGACTGATGACACGTGAAAAATGTACAACCCGGGAAACACGCGTGTTAACCTGCTGAACATTCAAATTCCTCGATAGAACTTCATTCTCTATTATGGAACTAAGTTAGATTCCATTCCAGATACACATTGAAGCGGGAAAAGCGATATGGTACGGGGTGAGGTGTATTTTCCAAGTGCAACCCAATTATCTCAGCTCTGTCATTGGTTCTGTGGAAAACTAGAAAGGGCATGCTATTTCGACAATAGAGATTGGTTGCAGGATAGTACTTTGTTTGAATCTCCATGGTAACCTATCACAAGGTCGAATTTTCGTTCCAAATTACATATTTCTATAGAACCTATAGGATCAATTAAATCCTGGAAAGTTTAACTGCTTCAGACAAAAAAAACTTACATAATAATATGAGTGTCTGGACAAACAAACACAAATTCGACCCAGTGATAGTAACAATCTGAGTCTGGACTCAAACCAAGAAGGAAGGATTGCTCAACTCAATTTCAATTACTCAATTGTTTCAGGCCATTTTGGCAGAATCAGTTTCAGATGCTGCATGATTAGTTTATAAGTGAATTGCATTTATTTTTATGTTTTTATACTTTTGTCCACCGAGGCTGCCGTTATCAAGCTTGATTAAAGCCCCATTTTTTAAGACTGTAAATAAATAAGTAACCACCTCCATACCTTCGTTCTACCACGTTATAAAACGTAGCTGATTTAACTCGTCAGTCCACCTTCGTATTATAACATAAACCTTCCGCAGTCCACAGGGACATCAAGCCCCACAACGTGCTGTTGTCCATGCCGACCGGCTCCGGCGAGGTGCGCGCCATGATCTCCGACTTCGGCCTGTCGAAGAAGCTGAACATCGGCCGCACGAGCTTCTCGCGCCGCTCCGGCGTCACCGGCACCGACGGCTGGATCGCGCCCGAGATGATCAATGGGGAGAGGACGGTAGGATAACAAAACAATGACAATGGAAAATAGAGTTTCTATATTTCTTTATAAAGTTGCCACGGAAGCTATCTTAAAGTTTTCATTTATTCAACCGATTTATTTGTTTGAACCTGGCCATTTTTTACATACAAACACAGATATTTTCAAATTTAGTAACTAAGAAATATAGAAACGACGCGGCTTTTCCTTGTTTTTCATCGCCTATCTTACTAAAAACTACTTCAGAGTTTGGGTTCATAATTTGTGATTATAAAAAAACCGAATTTAAACTTGAGTCTACATCTTTCAGACAACCTCCGTGGACATATTCTCACTGGGCTGCGTGTTCTACTACGTTCTGTCCCGCGGCCACCATCCGTTCGGAGACGTGTTGCGGCGCCAGGCCAACATACTCGCCGGCGACTACAGCTTGCAGCAGTTGGAGTGAGTAACACAGTGCTTCGCTCACACCACTCGTAGAGAAAGTGTTACGTGATGGTGACAGATGAGGTGGAAAAATATTACGCATGCTATCCTATTTAAGGGTCCGCTTAAACGAAGTAGTACGGCCCATAGTAAATACTCATCGTTCCCTGAATATCCTCTTTCTCTGCTCTTGGTTAAAAACAATTTACCAAATCAATAAGTTAGGTTAGGGCAGATATTTGTGTGATGTGAAATATTTATTCTGAGTCATTGATGTTTTCTATGTATTTAAGTATATATTTCTCTATATAGGTATTTATATCGTTGTCTAGTATCCATAGTACAAGCCCAGAGCTTAGTTTGGGACTAGGTCAATTGGTGTAAGGATTGTCCCCTTATATTTATTTATTTATTTAAGTAACCCTGAAGACCAGTAACGTCTATGCGATACCTCTGGTGGTGGGTGTTCATGGCGGGCAAATGTCTTCTGTACACTCTTGATGTTGGTCAATGTTATGTTATTTGCTATCGCGGTAAGTGATTTTGGTCGGTTTTGACAGTTAACCGAGAGCTGTTTTATGTCGTGTGGTCAGGTCTATGAATGCGTGGCGGAATTTTGGACGTATCTTTCACGTTAGCATATAAAATGGCAGAAGGCTCGTACATTTGCCGACATGAAGAGCCAATCTAATACCATTATTATGTTTCCCGAACACATTAATTCTTGGGACCATTCCATAGATTTTCCCCATTATCAGTCCTGTGCTACTCGCATCTAGGAATCAGATCAAGGTGGCTTAACATTATCAAGCCTCGTCGATTGCAGGGTAGTGCTGCCGGTCGAAGAGGCGCCGGTGGCCAAGATGCTGGTGGCGGCGATGATCGCGGCGCGCGCGCCGGCGCGCCCGCCCTGCGCCTCCGTGCTCAAGCACCCGCTGTTCTGGGGCAGCCAGTGCATACTCAACTTTTTGCAGGTTACTAAAAAAACATTAGCGAACCAAACCCGCGGCTTCTTCCGCATCTTTTCTTTTATTTCACAACTGTCGATATCGATAGCAAAATGTTTCTAGCATTTAAAAGATGTGTTAACTAAAAGAACATATTTAAACACACTAGCCACCTCACTCGCGTGGTACACGTTTATCGCATTTTCTTTGGTGAATGTATTTTCCGGGATAAAAGTATCTTATGGACTGTTTGTGGGCAAACTACAAATTGTAAGAGAAATTGATGGAAACACACTTGAATATATACCTATGAAAGTTGAAATGTACAATTTTGTGAGGACGTTAAGACCTTTGTATTTTGATCATGCATGAGCGGCTAGACAGATAGTGAATATTCTCGATAAGGGTAAATGACGCTATTTGTCCCAGAAAATTGAAAGCTTCCCAAACGAATAAAATAAACAGGTTCTAGTCCGACGAAGTCAAAGTTTATAAATACCACTTCCAAAACAAACTAAGTAATAATAATTGTTATCCCAGGACGTGAGCGACCAGTGGAGAGCATGGAGTCCCGCGGGCTCGCGCACGGCT